>JANHGC010003005.1:203072-221419 GCA_027560395.1 Boaedon fuliginosus | reverse complement strand
GAAGAGGAGGAGATGGAGAAGAAGGAGGGAAGAAGAGGGGGAAGAAGAGGGGGAAGGGGGAAGAAGTGGAGCAAGAAGAGGAGCAGGGTGAGGAGGGAAAACAACATGATCAACGGGAGGGGGAGGAGGCGACAGAGGAGAGGAGAAGGAGGGAAAAGAACATTATGAAGAGGAGGGGGGTAAGGAGGAGGGCGAAGAGGGGGAAACCACCTGGGGTTTCTATTACTGCCAATCACATTTTCAAGCCATTTTCCACTCAGCCCTGGCCACCACAATTATACTTCTTTAAAAAAAAAACCTGAGCAAGGCCGGGTCATCAGCTAGTCTTGAATATAACTCATGGAGTAGCTCTTAAAGTTTTGTCTGTAAAATTTATTGTCAATTTCCAGCTCATCTGGGAACTCACAGTTAATTTATCTTAACAAGCTAACAACTCAAAAATTACTGTGAATACAAGCAGTGCTTTGAATTCCATAAAAGAATAGTGGGATAGAAATATGCCAAAACAATTTTGTTGCTTTATGGGGACTGGCTGCCAAATGCACATTTTGTTTCTGAATGTTTGTAGTGCCTGATTCAGGCTTCAGATATATGGGCAGAGTAGGCAAAATTCCATCATCTTATTCAACAAATGGCATTTAGTAGGATTCTGCATAAGGGCAGAATTTGTCTGTTAATATAGTGGGCTGTTTATTTGTAGCTGGATTTGTTACTGTAATAAGTTGTAATTTATGAAAACTGCATTGTTGATCTGCATTTCTTTAAATATAATTATAAATGTGTAACAAAAAATAAGAAATCTTGTTTTATCTATTTTCCATTAAAACATTTCACAGTGGTTCAAGATGGCAAGCAAAACAGATAATCAGCTCCACTGAGATTGAAATTGTTACTTTAGTTAGTTTAAAAAAATGACTGCCTTTACTATGCTTCCCATCCTAGAAATATTAATGGGTTTTCTTCAAAAAAGCATTTTATAAATTTTATCTAGGTATTGGAACTCCAGGTTCTGAGATCAATTAAAGCTAGAAATATTAAATATAAGCATGGGGTGTATTCCTTCAGAATCTTCTCTGGTTCTTCCAACATTGTCATTCACTGAAGCAATAACATTAGAACAACCTAGATAAATCAGTAAGATAGACGTCAAAAACCGAAATTGGCAACAGAGTGTAGAAATTAATCAGGCATATAAATGTGCTGATTTTGGCACAAGCTGTGTTAATATTTTACAAAGGCAGACTTAGTTAAGGAAAGGGGCTAGTGTTCTTCTACTAAAACACATTCCTCATTCCTCTTGCACATTTACAGGTGGGACTCAACTAGAAGTGAAGCTCATCTTGCTATGGAAGCACAATATGAGAATTGAGTATTTGGCGGTGGCCCCCTGGCCACTAGATCCTTCGAAACGTAGCACATGGGTGGAAGTGACTATGGAGGGCAGCTATGACATTTTGCACGACATCAGCTGCACTGTACGCAAGCCCATCACCAGCCTCTATCGCACCACTGTGATACGCCGATTCTGGAACACCCTGCAAAGGTGAACATTTGCTTGGTGTGCCTTTTCAGTGAGGTTCCCCCCTCCCCCAAGGACTATGGGCAATATGTAACACTGACCTTTAGCTTGTTTAAACATTTGTTTACTCCCAATAAGGAATGCTAATGCGAAGAATGTTTATAAACTAGGAACTATTGTTGATCATGATTGTTTTCCTCATTTCTATTTGGACACCAGAAAGAACTTCACTGTTAGGCAAAAATACCTGTTTGATTCTAGAGAAACATCTTTAATGGGAGTTAGGGATTGTTTTGAACACATCCATCTTTAATAGGATATAAATTGTGACTTAAAGATCCTTGAGAGGGATTTTTCTTCTTCTTGTTCATTTTTCAGTATCAACCAAACTGACCAGATGCTGGTTCATCTGCAGTCATTTGACAGCGTCCCAGAGCATTTCACCATTCCTGAAAGCACTCGAAATGGGGTGCCACTGTTCTATATTCCTCCAGGATCTACTACACCGGTACATTATTTGTATGTTACTAGCCAATTTGCACTAAGAACAAGCAAGAAGTAATATCTAAGTTGCTACCTTTTTAGCAACCTTTATCTAAGTTGCTGCATTCCTTTCTCCACCTTAGAGGGTTTAAAATTTGCTTTATATTTATCTCTCTTAATGTCTTAAGTCAGGAAAATAATGCATTTGGTTGTGTGACTTGATGAGGGAAGGATGAAAGAGAAAAGGCAAATTTATTTCAAATATGTGCTGTATATCTCAATTCTATATTTTCAGCTCTGCTTTTTCACTTCTGGAGGAAAATGTATACGCTGTTACAGTAATAATTAAATGAGGGTGCTCAGATTTTTTATTATTTGGAGTCATATCTTGGTAGCAATAGGTTGCAAACGAGATTCAACATACTTGCTGTTACCTTAACTTAACGTAGCCAAACTTTGCAGTAAGAGCAGCTATGCTAAATTAAGAAAAAATATTCTATGTATCACTTATCTACTCTGCTCTTTGTGTTGCTCATTAGACCTATCATGACTGGCTATTGCAGTATACTATTTTTTAAAATGAGAGAAATTAGATTATACAGTTTATTTATTACATTTTTATGTCGCCCAATTCCAGAAGGACTCTGGGCGGCTTACAACATGGATAACAATAGCACTCAAATTTTATATACTGCTTATCAGAATCAGTTCACATTCTTCTTTTTTTTTTTGAGATCTTCAGTCATCTGTTTCTTATTTTGAATAGATAGCTATCTTGTGTGCTAATGGTAACTATCTGCATATATCCTCTTTGTGGAGTCCTTGGTATTTTCTGAGCTTGGTTGTTGGCAGATTTTCCATTACCTGATTAGGTAACAGCTTCAGTGCATTGAAGGAGCACTGGAGATGTTATCTAGTTGGGTAACAAGTCTGCAAATGAACAACCAAGTTGTTCCAAGGTCTTCATAGTTCATCCCTGAGTTTCCTTTATTCTTTTCCGATAGTATGTCTTTTTTTCTAATGTTATTTTCTTAGTTCTGTTTTTTTAGAAATGTTACACTATAGCCCTGTGTTTCCCAACCTTGGTCACTTTAAAATGGGTGGACTTCAACTCCCAGAATTCCTCAATCAGCAGAGCTGTATAATCTCATAAACAAATAAATTGCAAATACTAAGGTACTAATAACAATAAAAATTAAACATAGGCTATACCAGAATTCCCAAGCCAGCAGAGCTAACTACTGGTAGTCCTCGACTTACGACCACAATGGAGCTCAAAATTCATGTTAAGTCAGACATTTGTTAAGTGAGTTTTGCCCCATTTTACCATCTTTCTTTCAGTTGTTAAGTGAATCACTGCAGTTGATCAGTTAGCAGCACAATTGTTAAGTGAATCTGCCTTCCCCATTGACTTTGCTTATCAGAAGGTTGTAAATGGGAATCACACAACCCCGGGATACTGTGACCATCCTAAGTATGAACCAGTTACATGATCATGGGAAATGCTACAAAGATCATAAGTGTAAAAAATGGCCATAAGTCCCTTTTTTCAGTGCCATTTTAACTTTGAACAGTTGCTAAATGAACCGTTGTAAGTCGAGGACTACCTGTAACTGCCTAATATGGTTTTTTATGAGCTAAAATCTTTAAACAGCCGACTGCACAGATGGAACCAGATTCATGAAATATGATTTCTGCCATTTTCAGGTCCTGTCCTTGCAGCACAGTAGCTCAGACTCCAGTCACTCACAGTTTGCAGCCTACTGGAAGCCCATCCTGTCAATGGATGCCAATCTCTGGCAGAGGTGGTTGCACATGCACCGCATTGTTATCCTCTTGGAACACGACATGTACGTGCAAGAAAACATACAAGACATGTACCACATGGCATGGTATTATATTTAACATTTCAAGGTTTCAGAGCTTATCAGCCATTGTGTTGTTATTGAGGGCTGAGAAGCAACAGAGGTTGAACAATAAGGTTGTTCATGAATTTTTTGTGGGGTAGGAAGAATCGAGGATAATGATGGTACCTGAATAACCGGCACTAACTAACTATTTGATCTGTTTGACAGGCCAATCCCAAAGCATTTGCACACCCCAGGCAACAATGGCCGTTACAGCACCATCCAGTGTCGCATTTCCCATTCAGCTCTGACTTCTTTGCTGCGTGACTGGAGTAGTTTTGTGCTGGTAGAAGGCTACTCTTATGTCAAGCTCATGCACAGGTGAGAAAATTCAGGGGCAGAGGGAAGGAAGAGCTGAGCCTGAACTGTTGAAGTCCATGAAGAGGTATACAGTCCAATGGGGATAGAAGCAGAGGTGGTATTCAGCCAGTTCCGACAGGTTCTGGAGAACCGGTAGCGATAACTTTGATTGATTCAGAGACCTGCCAAATACCACCTCTGATTGGCCGACAGCATAGCCACGCCCACCAAGCCATGCCAACAGAACCGGTAGTAAAAAAAATTGAAATAACTCTTATTATTTATTTTATTTTTATTTTATTAGATTTATACCCCGCCTCTCTTCACCCCAAAGGGGAACTCGAGGCGGCTCAACAAGCACTTCATACTCATTCATTAGTACAAATAGTCCTATGCTTGCAACCATGATTGAGTCCAACATTTCTGTGGCTAAACAGGACATTTGTTAAGTGAGTTTTGCCCCATTTTACCACTTTTCATGCCACAGTTGTTAAGTACATCACTGCAGTTATTCCCAAAGGAAAAGCCCCTGGTTTCAGTTATACTTTAATCTTTAAATTCTTCTGAATTAGTGCATGTATTTGTCTCCAAAAGCTCTTGGCTTTTTTCATCTGTGTCCAACAAATACGATAAAACGTCCCGTTACTTATTGTCGGTACCACAATAAATTTATACAATTTGCTATTTCCTTCTTTCTTGTTCTGTAGCTCTGAAGATCTGCCTCCTTTTTCATTTTATGTGGTGAGGATTATTTCCAAAGCTCCCTGCATGGTTCTTCGGCTGGGTTTCCCCATTGGGACACTTGCAAAACTCAGGAATAAAGTGAGTGCTTAATAAGTTTGCTTGAGTCACAGTGAACATTATTTAGAATTGCAAAAAATACACAGCTAAAATGTGCTTGGTGGATGTTAACCTTGGAGTAAAGTTTTAGGATTGCCAAGATACATGTTTTGCATCTGTATTTTTAGGTTGCGTATAAAAAACTTGGGGTCACGTTACAAGCTTCTCTTCCAGACCTTAAATAGCATTTAGGAATCACTACCTAAAGGTAGTTGGATGAATCCCTTTCCCCATGACAAGATTTTACAAAACAAGTCATTTCTAACTAGAATGTATTAGGAGGAAGTGGGATTTGACTATTTAGGTCAGTTTTAAGGTAAACCAGTTCCATAAGAAGTGTCCTTGTGGCACTGATGAATTTATTAACAAAACATTTAAGGCATTGTTGTTGACAAGAACAGTCTGGCTCCTTTGGGGGAATTCTGGGACTGAATATGGCTACATTTAAATTGATTTTCAATATATGCATTTTTCTCATTATTCAACATTTAAACTACAGTTTAACTTTTTAAAAGCAAAATAAAGTTCATGACATAATGAAACCCTAGACAACAAATATGTTGACATGTTACAAAAATTAAGCAAATAACAGAGTAGTGCATTAAAATACACGGTAAAATGTTGGAATGCAGGAGAATGTGTCTTGCAAAGAAGTTTGGGGTCTGCAAAAGTTGCTGTTCTTATGAGTGGTGCCAGTTCCTTATATAAAAATGATTTCTTCCTATCTATTTGCCTTTCAACAGATAGTAGAAGAACTGAGAGACTGTATCCTTCAGTTACGTTTCCCCCACAGAGTACAGAGCAAAGAGGCAACTCCAAAAGTAAAGCGAAAGGTCCTTGGCAGCAGTTCCCCATCAAAGTCATCTTGTTTGCCTATGGCCCAGCCACCCCTCTCAGACAGACCTTGCCTTATAGTATTGCATAAACCTCTGGAAAAACTCCTTATCAGGTATTATGTATGGACCATATGTACATGCACACTTATTATATAGCTGCCTCGAATTCCCCGTGACCTGGGAAGAGAGGTGGGGTATAAATTTAATAAAATAAATATAAATAAATAAATATATCCTTATGAGCAGAATGTTAATTCCCAGAGATGCAGTTGCTTTAGCCTAGCTGGTGTTTTCCAGATGACTTTGGCTATACTTTTTGTATTTCTTTATCCAATGGACAATGGATGGCTGTGTTTAATGGGAATGTCTTGGAGTTGGTTGAAAAATAAAGTTTGTGAGCTTCCTCTGTGTTTTATCCTGAACCTTAATTCATTCACATAAATGTATCTCAAGATTTTATTGAAAGAATTATATACAGCATGCATTGCAAATAGACCACTTAACATGTTTCCAAATTCATACAATGTGTTTGGGGTACATTTCCATGTACACATGGCGTGCCTGTCTGGATTCAAGCATGCATGGAGAGGACATTTTGTTTTCTCTGCGTAGTCCCTTTGATTCTTGAATCTTAGAAAGTTAAGTACTTTTTAAAATTTTAAAATAAAAAGGAGGAGAATATACAAGAAGAGACAGGGACTGATAATATAATTTATGACCATAACACACCAGTAATTCATTTTCTGGTCATGCTGGTTGGAGATACTAGGAATAATTCAGAAACATCCAGCTCACAAGTTTTGCACAGGTAGTGTATTGAGCTCTTAATGAGAAATCCAACTCCATGGTCACCTGTTGTCTCAATCCTTCTTTCTCACTCTCAGATATGAAAAGCTGCCCTCTGACTATCATGTTCCATGCCTTTTACCCTTGGAGAATCCTCCCATATCAGGTCCGCTTACCATGGTGGCCAACCGCACAGCTTCCTCTACCCTGGCCTCCTTATCTCGCTACTTTTATCACCAGCGCTGGATCTGGTGTGTACAGTCAGGGCTGGTCCCGGCAGTGCCCATCACAGCGGTGGCCCAACTACTGTCCACTCTCACTGAGTAAGTACCTATTTGACCTTGAGATATGTTGGAATTTACAAATAGGGGAGCTATAAAAGTTTTTTTAAAAATAGCAATGATATCTGAGTCATATCTGAGTTGCTTTTACCAGTACAGGTAGTCCTCAACCTAATGGCCACAATTGAGGCTTAAATTTATGTTGCTAAGTGAGACATTTGTTAAGTGAGTTTGGCCCCATTTTATGACTTTTCTTGACACATTTGCTAAGTGAATCACTGCAGTTGATAAATTAGTAACCCGGTTGTTAAGTGACTCTGGCTTCCCCATTGACTTTTGCTTGTCATAATGTGGCAAAAGATGGTCACACGACCCGGGGACACTGCAACCATCATAAATGTGAGTGAGATGTCAAGCATCTGAATGTAAATCACGCGGGATCCTGCCATGGTCATAAGTCACTTTTTTCAGTGCTGTTGTAACCTTGAACAGTCACTAAGTGAATTGTTGTAAGTCGAGAACTACCTGCATAAGAGTTAAAGTGGGGAGTGTGTGTGTGCGTGTGTGTGTGTGTGTGTATGGCATTTTCACAGTGGGAAAAGAACGTTGTGCTGGGTGAACAAAATGTTCTGTCTCATGGGACACCAGGATGCTATAGCCTTGTGACTTGTTTTTCTCTTTGGAATGATGCAGGATCCGCTTGTCTGAAGGCTTCCATTTTGCTTCCAGTGGTGAAGGGATTGTCAGTATGGTCCAAGAATTACCTATGAAGGTAAATCCTGTTGCTTATTTTATTTTGTTATTTTGGTGCCACATTTTCCTATTCAAAGGAACTTGGTAACAGCAGGGTGCATAGAAATAAGAAATATGGTATATGTGCCTTCGAGTTAGTGTTGACTCTTGGTAACTTCTGGGACAAGTCCATGCAGTTTCCTGGCAAAATTTCAGAAATGATTTATGATTGGCTCCTTCCTAGGGTTGAGAGAGAATGACTGGACCAAGCCACCCAGCTGTGCCTGAGATGAGATTTGAACTCAGTTTTGCAGTTTTTAGCCTGATGTCTTAACTATTTCATGGATTTGGCTTTTTAAATAAAAAACTTAGCACTTGTTATATCAAAATGCATTATGGTATATCCTTCCCAAAGTGGTATAAATATTGCAATACATAGAAGTTCTATAACAAAAATATTTATTTAGTTATAATAAAGGTAAGAAACAGATGAGGGAAGTCTAGCAACAAATGGTTGTAGAGGAATACTATGAAAGGGATATTCATAGATAATTGTCAAATAAACATACCCCTTGTTTTTTCTCAACAGTCTCTCATCCAAAAAAGACATTAAATTACATTCTGAGAAAAATATGCTCTTGATTTGGCCAAGAATTTTATGGCAAATTGGCACTGCTTCTCATCTAGTCTTGGAACCTCATTGTGCTAGGAGAGAAGTAGCAAAGGAGCATGACAAATATACCATTGGTTTTTTTCCACAGAGCGACTCCACAAAAGTGAGTGGCAATGAGAAGCACACCTGCATTGTCCAATATGTGATATTCCCGCCACATGCTACATCTACCAAAGACAGGTAAGAAAAGAAGTCTTAAAGACATAAGGAATAGTCACACAGGTTCTGTTGTAGCCATTGTAAGAAGTTCCCCTTAACCTGGGAAATGAGGCGGGGTATAAATATGAATAAATAAATAAATAAATAAATATATGTGCCTGACTAGAAGGCTTCCAAGGGCTAACTAACTATACTAGGGGTGTCAAACTGGTCGTCTGAGGGCTGGATGCGTCACGTGCAGGCCACACCCACCCCAGCTCCGCGAAGGGGAAAAACATGATACATCACGTGACAGCAACGTGATGTGGCAAGTTTGACACCTGTGAACTACACCAACCAACAGCTTTTATCTACTGCAAAGGAGCCTTTGGTGCACACAAGATCCTCCACCTCACTTCTCCCCCGAAAAATAACACTGACTTGAAGGTCCCATGGTTCTTTATTGGTTGTTTTTATTTAATATAAGACAGTGCTGACTTGCAGAATTAATATTACCATATAATCCTTATAATAAATAAATAATATTTAGGTGCTCAAATCATCCATTCTGAAATCAGTAAATGTCTATGAGTATATCATAAAGTATAAACGTGTAATAATATTCACATCTTAGCTTTTATTCTATTGATCAATAAGACACCCTCTTCATTGCAAATCTGAGGTTTTGGTATTTACAATTTTACTCACATTACTGTACCAAGTTGTGTTTTGCTTGTTATGTGCCTTTCTGAATTCCAGACTGTGGATTACCCCACTTCTTTCCAAAATGAGCACAAATGAATACCTATTTCTTTGTACCTATAGGCTAATATTCCATAGGCCTCCTGGGCTTGAAGCACAGGGTAACATTTGCCAAAAACCCAGAGCTGTGCTTTTCCAGAACCTGAAATTAATAAAAAGTGCTTTAAAAATGACATTGTCATTTGATTTATGTATAAAATTGTTGATTGGCTTGTAATATTTTGCTTTGTTTCTGCATAGCGCTCTGTGCTGAAATAGATTGCCATTCCATAAAATTAATTGTGAAAACATGATGCAATAAAGAATTCTGTAGAAATTTCACAATTTGATATATACTGATATATATATTTGTTTTCGTATATTATATATATATAATATATATATATATTGTAGTCAAAGACTGCTGAAGTTAATTTCTTTTAATCTCAAGCTTGGAGGCAAGCAGGGCTGGAATTGAACTGGAATGCCAACTTATTTGCTTGTAAGCTACTATATATGTATAATATTTAAGAATGATTTGAATCTTTATCTCAGAAATAGAAATACCTGTGTCAGCCAGGTGAAAATGTAGGTGAGGCTAGAGCATACTAGATTTGATTTTATGTAAATTATGATAAAGTAATTAAATATAGTTATTATGACTATTTCTTTTGTATTTAATGCCAGTTTCTCCCTCCTGTAGAATTAACAATGTTTAGTAACTTCTGGAAAACCTTTTGTGAGTCACACCCTTCTGTGGAGTCTCTCACATTACTTCTTTCCTTTCAAGTTTCTCTACAGATGAAGATAATGATACAGAAGTGGAGGCAATTGAGATGGACATGGAATTGAACATTGTCACAGAATGCTGGGTTGAACCTCAAAGCGGCTATGTGGATGGTGTTCAGGAGAGTTGGCAGTACCTACATGGCTTATCCTACCAGAAAATCCCCAAAGCGGTATGTTTTTGTGCTGAGGAGAGGCAACATTTGTTTGACTGGCAGCCAATCTGCTGATTTTTGCTGAATCTTCTTTTGATTAAAGGGATTAAGACAGGGATTGCTTCCTGTATATGGGCAGCAGGTGAAACAATTATGCCAAAGCAACCTATGCTGCCAAATGATTGGGAAGGTTTTGTCTCACTGAGGAATGAGCCATGGCTTATGTTTGTATAATTGGCTCTGAATTATCCTTGCATCCTATCCCTGTATCCTTTTGAAAGCATTTTTGAAACTTGGTTTTCCAGTCCATTTTATTTCAGATCCCTTTTTCAGATCTATCCTCGAGATCTGTCCTGCATCCATACTGTGCTTGCTTTTGAGTATATCAGCCAACTTTGCCAAAATAAGGATTGGGTTTTCCCAGCATGCGATTCAAGGCCCATTGCTGTTGAAGGTAATTGCTTTCTTTAATGCTTTCTAGATATTCCTTTATTAGATCCTATCGACTTAATCCTGAATATGACATTTTATTTTAATTTTTTTGCTGTAGGTCATGATGCTCGAAGTGGCTCCCGTGTACATGAGATTCCTTTCCAGTTTGATCTCATGAAACTTCTACCAAAATGCCAGCAAATTGAGATGGTTTATTTGATGCTGACAAGAGGCAGGTTGTGTGTCGTATACATCAAGGAAAGGATATCAGTTCATTATTTGGGGGGCTGCCCTTGAAGAATACTCAGAAAGTTCAGTTGGTCCAGAATGCAGCTGCGCAACTGATTAAGGGTGTACCTCGGTGCACCCATATAACACCTGTCCTCTGCGAGCTGCACTGGCTTCTAATGGTTTTCAGGGTGCAATTTAAGGTGCTAGTGACAACTTTTAAAGCCTTACATGGGTTACGAGCGGGGTACCTTCAAGACCGCTTCTGCCACCTCATGCCTCCCAGCGCCCAGTCAGATCCCACAGAGTTGGCCTGTTACGGATCCTGTCAGTTAAACAATGTCAGCTGATGGGTCCCCGATCAAAGGCCTTCTCTGTGGCGGCACTGGCCCTCTGGAACCACATTCCTGTAGAGATCCAGATCATCCCTACTCTGTCGGCCTTCCGCAGAGCCTCGAAGACCTGGCTCTGTCGGCAGGTGTGGAATTGAATGGATGTTTTGTCTGGTGTGATTAGGATTTATTAATTTTATTGTTTATTAATTGTTTTTTAGATACATTGTCAAATTGGTTTTTAATTATATTGTAAGCCGCCTCAAGTTCCCCTTCATCAGGGAAGAGAGGCGGGGTATAAATCAAATAAATAAATAAATATTTCTTCCCACCTCTGAAACATATTAAGCAATAATGAAGATGAGCACATCTGTAATGTGTGCCATCCTCTTTTGAACATCCCCATCTCACCAACATTTGGCCTTATTTTATTTATTTATTTATTTATTAGATTTATACCACACCTCTCTTCCCTGGTTAAGGGGAACTCGAGGCGGCTAAGAGTTTTCTGTTCAAATGTGTTTCTTGAGCAGACTTAACATTGCTGTCATAATTTGACGTTGAAAATGTAATAATGAGCTTGATGGGAGGATCTCTACCAGTTAATATTTCTTACCGTGTAATTTCTGTTGTGTGGGATTTATTTTTAACTGGTAGGGAAACTTTAGATGCTGTTTGCCTATCTAGACTATCAGACCTATATATATTGAATTGCTGTGTTTTCCTAGAAACAGGAGAAAGATTTATTCATAGTTTTTATTGTCTTGTAGAAAATGATGGAATCATAAAGGATTCTTCTTTCTTGCCCAATGAAATGCTTCTTGGCCTTTTCCATGGCTGTCTTCAGCATGACCTCAGTGACAGGGAAATCACACTATTGGACCCAGATCATGTAACTTTCATGGAGCAGGTGCTTCAGCGAGACAGAGATGGGCACCCACCACCATTTAAGCACTCTATGGTCCAAGGTAAGAGAGACACAGTAACTAATTCTTCCTTGAGCTATTCCTCTGATGGTTTCCTCACCAACATGTTTCTTTCCAGACGAACTCCCAAAGACTTCCATTCCTTCTGAATGCCAGAATCCGAAAAATACTTATCACTCTTTTGGCAACAAAGATACAGCTACCTCTGCGAGTACATATCAGGTATAATGATCTTTTGAGCTCAATGTCAACATTCCAAATATCATTATGTAGCAGAATGAAGAATTTGTGACCTTTGGATATTGTTGTATCGCAGCTCCCTGCAGCAACAAATAGAATAACTAATTATGAGACATGTTTAAATATATATTTCAGCATCTGGAGAGCCACAGGTTTCCCACTCATGGATGTTTAAGGTCTAAATGACTAAATGATGGGAGCAATTAACTTTTGGTACCAAAAAATAACAGTATATTTTGCTTCCTGGGTGAGACAGACATACCTGAAAGCTATGCCATAATCCAATTATGTTTCCTCTTTCAGACTCCAGTTAATGTAAAGGAGTCAAAAAATGATATCTCACCAACATCGGTTACACTATTTCCCCAATGGAGATGTTATGCCAAGTTGGTAAATCCACAGCATCTTTTCCTTACCTTCTTGCCAGCTATGTTCTCAGGTAAAGGATTCTGCTTTTAAAGCTATCTAGGGAATGCAAGAGAAGTTTGGCGTTGGTTCTTCAATTGTTAAGAAATGAGACAGGTATTTGCCTGTATATTATAGTGAATGATATGAACAGAATTTAAGCTTGCAAGATTGCTTTTTAATTATAAGCCTAAAATGCTTCAGGTATAAAGGATGTTCTTTTTATTAAGGAAATTTGGGCTACATAACTTTATTTTTATATAAACTGGATTCATAGAGCTCAGCAATAACAGTCCATTCCGTATCTTTTCACTTCATTGAGTTTTCTTCATTTCAGCAATGGAACTAGGTTTGATAGCAGAAATTAAATAAATGCTGGGGGGTGGGGGGCGTGTAATTCCTTTTGGGTTAATTCAGATTACACATATTTAAGTGCATGTGTGTGCATGTGTGCTATACATTTGCTGTCCCGTTGTGCTACATAGTTAAAAAAAGGGTATGTTAATGAAAGCTAATTATGTATTTGTATAAATAACGCAACCTGTGTTGCTGAATTTACTTCGTGTTTCACAAATTCCCTTTTCTTAGTGGAATGTTCGTGCTTTTTAAAGACGAGTTCAGTGTCTTACCCTTTTGATTTACCTGCAGAATGTGTTTATATATGATACATTGCAGTCTAAGTTACAATGTAAATGGAATCCGTTATGCTGCCTAACAAATGAGCAATGATATGTGAACAGCATATATATATACCGATTGTCAAACAATTATAAGTTTAAATAATATGCCAATTAAAAGCCTGCCCAGAGAAGTATCACCGAGTTACTACTTTCCCACTGATAGCCCTATGGGAAAAAGGACTTTCTTGGGGGTAACATTTCCTAGCTATCTAATAATAATTTCATCCATTTCTGGTGGCAAAGACAAAACATTGGTTATATCCCATAGATGTATTTTTGTATTGCAATCCTCAACAGTTATTTTGTTTTACAGATGTACAGAGATTGATGACTTCTGGGCCAGACCAAACCTCAAAAGAGACAGACGTTACATTGCCCCAAGAAGCACAAGAGCTGAAGTCTATGACCTTGCTTCCAGCTGTCAGCATAACACCGGCTGATGGTAAGCACCTTCTTCGCCTTTTTTGGTTGTGCTATAAATGTTGGCTTGGGAATGTTGAGTGGGGAAAGTACATTAAATTATAAGCATTCGTGACTATGTACTAGAGTCTAGTGCAGCTATTTATATGAGCTCCTCATGTCCTGGGATCTAGTTATGCAAATATTAGTTGCCATGAGGCAAACAATAGTAGACTATCAAAGGCAGAAAAATCAAACATTGCAAGGGCATGGTGCCATTTTGGGAAAGCTAAACTTAGACTAGATCAGATCAGAAATCTTAAATGCAGGGAAAGATGCTTTAATCAAACATCTCTGGCTATCATACTTTTGACCTGTGGTGATGCCTTTGGCTTATTTGTCTAAGACCAATTTAGGCATGAACTTCCAATTACTGATCTGAAATGACCAATTATTTATTTCTTTTATGTACTGAGTCATACATGCATGTAAATATTTATAAGCAGCTCAGGGAAGAGGAATGGTCTTCAGAGTTCTCTCTTCTTCCCCCTCCTGTAGGAGAAACAGCAACAAATCAGCCTTCTTCCATTCCTCAGAGGAACTGGAAGTAGAATTGATGCTCTCTGCAGTTCCTGGTCATTTGCCATAGAAACTATATATTTTTGTCCAAGAATGATTATGGATTTTATTTTTTTATCTCACATAATCTCATATGGTTTAATAGCAAAGACCTTTGTTGTCACCTTTTCATAGTAAGCCAGAATAAATCTTTATTGTAGTTTATCATACTATTCTCTACTGTTGCCCAAGAGGCATGACATATGAAGAGTGCTTCCTGCTACAAGGGGTAGTTTTTTCTAGTGCTATACAACAGTCACCAGTAATGATTACCTTATAGGGGTGAATTTGACTTCCAGGTAATTATAGATACTAGTACTCATTTTGGCACCTATTTAACTAATGAGTTAGTTATTTAACTAATAAGCAATAAACTTAGAAAAGGAAATCTCCCTGAACCCAAACCACGCCTGGTACATTTTCCATCTTCTTTCATCTATGCTTAGTTGATAATCAGACCAAGTACAAATTAAAAATCCAACATTCTCTTTTACACTTCACATGATGGTTTGAAGAGCAGGTAAGTTGCTCAATATCCAGTCCAATGATTTGTCAGTTTAGATCTTTACTGACTGACTAGAAGTAGCTCTCTGTGGTCATAGGAGAAGTTTTCTCTATCGCTTCTTTGATCTTCTCTGGAACAGAATAGTCAGAGATTGGACTTAGGGTCTTGTGCTTGGGAAGCATGGGCTCTCCTACTCGTAGTATTTTGCAGTGGATAACAGCTGTTGAATGTTGGGCAGGATAAAGAGATTGCATGGGTGCCATGTCAGGTCACAATTAGAAACTGACCATCATCCCTTAATATTAACTATACATGACTGCCAAGTTGCTTTGAATGGCTGAGGTTCAATGTGAGTTGTATCCAGGTTAAGCGAGAACACTTTTCACTTGTATTTTAACCATTGTTAATATGGTTTTTAAACCATTTATATTTTAACTGTTTAATTCCCAAGATATGTTTAATTTGCAGAAACTGGCCAGACTATAGGAGATCCAGATGCTGGATCCAAAAAAGAAGGGCGGATCTCCTTCGGCCGTCAAGCATCTCAGCCTGACCTGGGTGAGAACTGCCGAGTTCGCTGTCCTGTCTTTGTCTACAGTTGCTCCTTGGAGGTGCTACGGGAGCAGATGATAAATTCTAGGACAGAGAAATCTCTGCGAGATATCTTTTTCAGGTGAGGTCAGCTTGAGGCATGCAAGAAATTCAGTAACATTTGTATATCTAGTAGGTAGATTTTGGACTGAGATAAAGGATGATGTAATCAGGACTCAGTATCCTAACAGTTGACAAAAGTATGTATAGATCTATGTATGGTCAACTGAGTGCATGTGTTGAAGCCAGGACCATTAAAACATTAATGCAACATCTGGAGGCCACTATCTCCAGATGTTGCATTCATGGTTTAATGGTCTGGCTTCAACACAAGCACTCGGTAGACATTTGGGGCCTCCTTTAGATGATGAATTTCTTAGGCTTCTTGGCTACGTCTGTTTTCCAGAAACCAGTCTGTGGAGCGCCCTACTAGTGCTCCTTGGTTAGATTCCAAGCACAAGGAAGTTGTGAGTTACTGCACTTTGCTACAGGAACATTCTCACCAGTGCTATGTGAAAGGTAAGGGACAGAATTACCCTGCTGGGAATGATGAGGTTGGAAAAACTGGGATGTTACGCTTTATGTAACAAAGTGACTTTACATTTGCCCTAGGCTTAATCTAGTATCTGGGGTACCTGAAAAGACTGGACATTGCCATATTAATATAACAAATCTATACCCCAGTAAGCCTCAAACAGTAACCCTGGGATGCCTCCTCTTTAACATTTGTCCTTCCTGCTACTCAGGAAGACACATGAGAGGCACATTTGGATGGAATTTAATACGTTCCTCGTTTGACAGGACTATTTCGGAGTCTTCAGCAGGGTCACAACATCAGCTCTCCTGATCTTCTGATAGCCATGGATTATTGTGAGGAACTTCTGCAGGAGATCGATATCACTCGCTTCCTGCTGACACTGTGTAATCATGTGCGCACCTTCTGTGAGTGCCACCAGCATCAACTGCTTGTCAGCTTAGAAGGAAATCAAGCATCCAAACAACGTGGTGTACTAACCTCAGTTTCCAGGTAGGATTAGCATTTGATATGAAGAAGAAGAAAAACAGAAGGAATTACTTGTAGTCTTGTACTGACCCAGGGTAAATATTTAGCATGTTGGTTCTGTGACTTTTCAGGATTTTACATAAGGAAAAAGAAGGTATCAAAATATATAAGAAGAACAATTCTGAAAATATAGGAGGAATTTGCAAATCTTCACATAATAATGAAAGTAATCTTTAAAAAAAGGTTGGAAGGACTTTTCACTGGATTTTTATAACTTATGACAAAATGATTAAAATGAAGGATAAAAAAAATAAAATCAGAGAGAAACATAAATATGTCTCTTTTAATGATACATGTTAAATTAAATAATGCTTTGGCACTGTTGTCTCAAGTTTTTGAAATAATCAACAGTCCTATCCTGTTTTCTTTTGGGCAACCCGGAAGAAAGTATAAGAGAAATGGAGGGAAAAGGGTGGGTAGGTAGAAGATGGGATTAGTTTTTGCAATTTGAGGAAACAATCCAGTTGTTAGGTCATAGGTCCGAAAATAAAACGTAGAAACTCAGAGTGACATGTGAATAATTTAATAAAAAAAGTGCATCCAATATCTAAAAGCCACAAAAATGCCCTTACCTTGGAAATAATCAGGGAAACAATTTCAAGAATTACTGACGACTTCATTTTGTAGGGCTAACTTAGATTGTTGGTATTGGGCTGACCTCCTAGCTTTCAAGGTTAGTTGATTTAGTCCTTTGTGACAGACAATAAAGGGTCATGTGACACTTTAAGAGTAACAAAATTGTTATCACACATAAGCTTTTATAAGTGAAGTGTGAGGTTTTGTTAGTCTTAAAGACCCAGATTATTCTGTTTTACTTAATCACAGTGATTATTTATCCTACATATTTTTGTAATTTCTTTACTCAAACTATAGATTTGCATTCCCCCCCATATCTCTTAGCAACTTTATCTTATGCTGCCCCTTCATATTTTGTAATTTTTTGCCTATAGAAAATTTAGTGTGCTAAAAAAATTAACAAAACAGGTTAATCTCATGAGGAAATATGGGGTTTAGCACAAAATTTAGCAAAGGACAGAATTTTAAAGCACTATATTGCTTATAGAAATAGCATAAATTATTAAAATACACGTATGCATAGTTTTTTACTCTAATATATGAATGATATTAATTTATAATTTGGACATTTTTATGCAGAGTTCAGATAGTCTATATTTTCACATTTCCAAGGGTAAAGGTTATTCAGTTAGAACTTTATGAAAGATAATTATTTTTTAATTGAAAGCTAATCTTTCTTTATAGGAAAAATTGTTTGATTGCTACATTCCTTAACTATGGTTTAGCACTGTATGCAGAGCAAAGAGTACATGAACTTTTTACATTTTTCTTCTTTATGGTGCCAAGAACAGGAATATTGCAGAAGTGAATTTTCCTGTAGCAGATCTGTAAATGCATGTTGATAAACAAGCCAGAAATAGACACTGTTAAGCTGTTTTATTTAACAAGCTAGAGTTTGACCAAGCAAAACTGAGTATTTTATTATACCTCCTCTGAGTTCTGAAATATGGGAAATGCATGAACCCCAGCTTTGTACAGTCTGGTTTCTAGGCTACATAAAGTAGGTTTTGATTTAGTGTTAAATACAGATATGGCTTTCAAGTTATCTTAGACAAATATAGTAAGTTTTATTTATTTATTTATTTATTTATTTAATTCATTATATTTTTATGCCGCCCAACTCCCAAAGGACTCTGGGCGGCTTACAACATGGATAGCAATAGCACTCAGATTTT
>JANHGC010003005.1:178877-202972 GCA_027560395.1 Boaedon fuliginosus | reverse complement strand
GTCTCAACATCTTTTTTATAGTGTGGTGACCAAAACTGGATGCAGTATTCCAAGTGTGGTCTTACTAAGGCTTTATAGAGTGGTATTAGCACCTCACTTGATCTTGATTGTATCCCTCTGTTAATGCAGTTTAGGATTGCATTAACTTCCTTGGCTGTCGCCACACAGTTAGCTCATATTTAATTAATTGTCCACTAAGACTTCAAGATCCCTCTCGTGGTTACTGCTATTAAGCCTGGTTTCACCCTGTCTATATGTGTACTTTTTAAAAAGATCTTATCCTTTGATATGTGGATTAGGTCTAGGTGATTTGTTTGGGGGTTTCATGCTTAATGATTTTTATTGTTTTGTCAATATACTATATATTGTCCATATAAAAGAAAAAGGAAAATGAAAAAAGGAAATGAAGGGAAGGAAAAGGAGAGGGGGAAAGAAAATATGAGGTACAAGAGAAGAAAGGTAAAAAGGATTGACCTCCGACTCTTTTTAGCATAATACAAAATAATGACATTCCAGCCTCAACTTTTTACTTTTACACATTAGTATATAACTAGCCATTTCTATAGCAACAAATCTAATGGGCAAAACCAAAGATAAAGTTTCGGGGGGGTTTCATCACAAGCACAAAATCCAGAAGTGAGATCCAAATAAAAAAAGATAATTAAATATATTCTCCTCTCTGAATAAAACAATCAATTTAAACATTTCTGCTTTATCTTCCTTGCTGTGGAAATAATATGTGTTTCTATTTGCACTTAATGATCTTTATAAACTATCACCATTCATATTAACCAAATTCGCTGTATTCTTTCAGATTCTTTAACCTTAAAGGGAAAAATACTTTTTCCCCATCCACTTTAAAACACTAAACTTTTCTTTAAAACCGTTTCTAAAATCAAAACTTTCCAATACATCTTTTTTTTTAACGTCCTCTTAACATGCACACTTTAAAGTTCATTATTAATTTTATTAAATCACTCCCTCCCTAAATTACTCGTAGAATAATTTTTTCTTCTTGTAGACATCCTTTTTAAAGCCCTAAACTTTTCTTTTAAGCTAATATATCTGTTTCTTTAACTTTTTCTTAACACAGAAACTCTCAGATACACTTTCAATAATGTTTTGCAAATGAGGAATTACTTAAGCATTTTTTTATATATAAAGGAGGCTTTCTTTCAAAGACTTGCATGGGTAGACTAGGTCCGTAATGGTTTATTAAAAAAATATGTGATCGGCGTAAGCCTGCTGCATCTGATGGAGACCAAGAAAAGCCATCAACATTTGCATCAGGTAATTCGGCCTTGATCCTGAGAATCTTTGATGCTGCTGACAAGATACTGGTGGGTTCTCCAATTAAGGAGATTTATTGTGGTTGAATTTTGATAGGGCTGTTTTACGTTGTACTGCAAATTAGATTCTATTTCAGTTCCACATTTTTTTTTTTTTTGCACTCCTGTCCCTATTAACATAATTTTCTTCTTCGTGACACACGCCACACCCCTGACAAACCCGGCTCCATTGTTGTGAATGGAGCCCTCTGACTAATTGGAAAATAACAAGGACTTTAACAGACACAATATTTTGCATTTATATTGTGCTGCCTGGCATACACAACTCCAGGTCAGTGGAAAGCTGAGGTCACCACTACTAAATATTAGTTCCAGGTGAATGACAGATTTGCGCTGATCAAGATTCTCGTTCTTTTGAGGGCAGCTGATCCATTTCTCGGTTGCCCCAAATACAGGTGTGGTCCTCAACGACCACAACTGACCCCCAAATTTCCACGGCTAAGCATGACAGTTGCTAAGCGGGTTTTGCCTCATTTTATGACCTTTCTTGCCCACAGTGGTTAAGTGAATCACTAAGTTCGTGACGGGGTTGTTAAATAAATCTGGCTTCCCCAATGGACTTAGCTTGCCAGGAGGTCATAAAGACGTGATCACATGACCCCAGGACCATGGCAACCATCATAAATGCGTTCCTGTTGCCAAGTGTCCGAATTTTGATCAGGTGGCCATGGAGATGCTGCAACAGTTATGAGCAAGGATGGGCTGCTGGGGGCTCGCAGGGGTTCAGCCGATCCTCTCGCTAAGAAACTGCCCAGTTTGGGGAACCCCTAAATCCCACTCCTGGCTGGCCCCTCCCAGGAGTCTCCACGCGGCCCGTTTTGGATCCCAGGTAAGTGCAGGGCCCGTGCAGACGCTCGGGGAGGGCGAAAAACGGGCCTACCGGAAGTCCGGAAACAGGCCCGTTTATGGCCTCCGGAGGCCCTCCAGAGCCTGGGGGAGGCTCAGGAAAGGCATGGTGGCTCAGGGGGCATGGTGCAGGAGGCCGACTAGGCCACTCAGCAACCGGGCAGCGAACCCCTTGCTAACATTTTGGGAGGCCATCCCTGGAAACGGTCACTTGTTCCAGTGCTGTTGTAGCTTTCAACAGTCACTCAATGAATGGTTATAAATCAAGGACTGCCTTGATATGACTTTGTGGGTCAATCATAAATTTATCTTCTCAGATTTATTTATTTTTATTTTAATATATATATAAAATGTATAGGCCACCCAATTCCCCAGGGACGCAGGGCGGCTCACAACAATAAAAAGACAACACAAAAATAGGTCATCATATATTAAACAAATTAAAACCCTTAAAGCACTCTTCAAGGTGTTAACCCAACCCAGGCTGCTGGAAGGGCCATGTTTTGAGGGCTCAGCGGAAGGTTAACAGGTCAGGGACGATCCGGATCCCTGGAGGAAGTTCATTCCAGGTGGGGTCTCTAATGTTGTAATCCTTCATACTGTATACACACACACACACGGTTGTGCATGCAGGATAGCTTTAAGACATCCTGGGGAAGAGGGAAAATAGAAGGTGAACTCTATCAGCGCTGATATCTGTGGCATTCAAGAGAGCTAGAAGTGGAGGAGGAAACTGAGAAATCCTTTTTAAATCGATTTTTTCCAAAGTGGTTAAGGCTGTCAGGCCAAGCTGAAGGCCTGCTCTGGCTAATTTGTGGTGTAATATTCTTCATGCAAGTCACAAATATTGGGGCTGGAATTCTTCTTTGTAACAATTTGAAGTTTTACATATTTCCAGGAAGGCCATCTTTGTAACCCTGATTCCAAATTCCCCTTCCATTTGCTGCCCTATACAAATCTGCAGCAAAACTCCTTTTTTTCTTTTCTTCAACTAGAGTTTTCTTCATCCTGATGTACTGGCTAACAATATGAACTTTAAACTACAACTTGTTTGATCCCCAGTCAATTTGCTCGATAAGGCACCAGATTTGTGGGGCGGGGGAAGAGACCACCCCTTCCACGTGCTGAAAACCAGGGTATTTAGAGACAAAAGAAAAAGGAATATTTCCAGCCATCAAAGGATGTGAATAATATTTTGTAGACCCTGACAATTCGTTAGGGACTGGCTATAGCCACCTTCCAATAATGAAGCCAGCAAGTTGATGGTAAATTGGACAGCGGTGGGGGATTAGGAGGTCCTTTGATATATATGAAAATATTTCTAAGTTTCTTTCATGGCTAGATCGTCTTTCAAGTTCACTCATTGCAATAAGAAAGTTGTATATGTGTGTGGGGGGTGGTTTGCTAAAGGGATAACCAATTTCTCTTGGGTGAAGGGCAGAGAGAAAGACTATCTGGGCCAGACAGTCAACTCAGGGTCATTCAATTTCAGGTCAGCTCCAAGAATACTACTCAGTATAGCCCAGCTGCAGCTTGCCTTCCAGGTGTATTAATTAGATGACCCCTACCAGTTGTGGATTCTGGGTGATGTAATCCTGACCCATCTAGCAGGCTCCAGGCCAGACCTTAGCGGATTCCTTTTGATCATTTTCAAAGGCATCCCAAGACCTTCAGGACCTCAGGCAGGAGATCCAAGTGGCATTTTCCCACCATCAAACCTGGAGCACAATCAACTAGACAACTCTAGGCAGGATAAGCATGCATAGAATGGAATGTTGGGCAAGGGAACATCAAGAGCCCAACCGTTTGCATGAGAGATTTTTTTCCCATAAAATGATCTATTCAACTCTTTACGTTGACTGGCACCCAAAAAAATCAACTGCCTCAGGCAGCAGCCATCTCACTAAAACACATCTCTAGTGGGACACCTTTCTCCTCTACAGTTGCTTGAAGATGAGATCATTCTTAAGAATGGGGGAAATGACTGGGATTTAAACGTCCTGGGATCTTTGCTTCTCTCGATAGAACATTTTTTAGGAATGGTTATATCCTGGGGTGACTTTGAACCTTCGCTTTGATGCAAATGAAAATCTAAACAGGTGCTCTGAAATCCCTTTTGAGTCTTTGGGGGGGGGGCAAGATGAATGTGATTCAGATGAATATAATCCTAAAGAAAAGTTAAGATGGGACCTCTGCGCGAGGTCCATTTTCATTTCTTAACTTCATGCTGCAAGACATCAGTGGCAAATTCTGAGTTACAATGCACGTACCAGTTCTGATCCTTGAAATGCTCCCATTGGGAGAAGACCTTCACTTAAAAGTTGCCTCTAAACTTACATTTTGGGGACTGTCTGCAATATCCTTACTTCCAGTCCCCTTTGGCCAGTTGAAACAAATAGATAACATTAATGATTGACGATTTTTCAAGACCAACACATTTGAATGTTTCTGTCCCTGCTAAGCCAAAGAAAGGGTCATTCTGAACAATGAAATCGGCTCCTAATCGGCTTTAAATGCAATTGACAACACACAACAACAAAAGCTCAGCAGATTTGAATTTGGAATGGCTGATTACAAGCATAGGAAGCTTGCTGCCTATCAGATGGTTTGGTCAATGTTTCCTAATGGTTGGTTCCAATTGCCTTCTTTGGAACACAAGCCAAGAAATGAAATGTGAATTTCTCTTTATTAGGCTGGTATCTGGGTTATTATCGTGCCTGTGAAGTTCCCGGCAGTCAAGCCTGAAGGATTTGTATCCATTGGAAAAATCAAATCTGAAGCTGCCTTTTTTTCTCTCTCTCTTACACAGTTATGTCAGGACTTCTAAATTCCTCAGAGTTTTCTTCCCAAATAGGTAAGCTATCCTGTTCTGAAAAGCAGAAGAATGTGTCGATAATGAGACAATGGCTGCAGATCTCTCCAGATTAAACCGCACAATTTTGTTAGCATTTAAGGTAGCCCAGCACATTTCTGGGCTTCCCTATTCCCCTGGGAATAAAGGAGAGAACCAAACACTCTTTAAGAGCCCCCCGCTGCCTCCCAATTCATGTTCTTGGCTGTATTGTTTTGAGCAGCCCATTTGCATAACCTTCATCTGCTCAGCAGATTTACATTATAAAGCTGTATGTTGATCAGTGTCTCTCTCTCTGTAGCAAAACCGTTGGCATCATCAAAGCTCAGGCTCCTGAAGGTACTGATAATGCATACCTGAGTCACAGCTCATTACTACCCTTCCACATTTTTAAGAGGGACAAGTCCTTCTTTGGCAAAAAGAAAAGAAAGTGCTGGTTTTGGGGTCTTGCAAAATGAGTAAGGCCAGATCCTTATTTGGAACATAGGGACAATCTACCAGGGCAACGCAGTGTGTGATATTTGGTGTTTCTCACCGTTTCTGAGAGAATCCCAGCAACACAGAACAAGCTTGTAGATGGAACAAACACAATTTCCCAGTGCTCTTCAGAGGTTGGTTCATTGAAAAAAAACATTGCATGCCACCTTTAAGGGAAATCCTCCAAGGAGCCGCCACAAAAGGGACAGAATATTTGTAGAATTAACATAAACCCAACACTAAACACCATTAAAAATAATCTCTCCGACATTAAAACTCATTTGGGAAGAAATAATAGGATTTGAAGCAAAGCTATGGGTTGTGCCATTAGCCACACCATCCGAAGATAGCAAGGCTAATTATTAACATGCTCTTAGCTCTAAGATCACATTGCCACTTAAGAGTTGTAAATCTTCTAATCTCCGAGGTTGGTGCCACTATAGATATGCAAAATATGGGACTGAGAGGTGCTGATGGAATCTGCTTCAGTGCCTTCATTTTTAATGTCAATAGAAGATGAAAATTCTCCACCCCCACAAGTATCACTCATCAATGCCCTCCTTAATGTCATTTTACAAAAAAAAAAAAAACCTTCCCCCCTGAAAATTGATCTTTCTATCCTCTAGGGAGGAAAGGAATGGAACTTCAAAATGTAGAAACGAGAGTGTGACACATTAGTTGGATTAAGGCAAGAGAGATGAGTTTCTCAAACTGGAGAAAGCTCTGCCTTTATTCCAGAAGATCATAGTTAAAACTTGCTGAGACACATCTGCTGTTTTTTTCTGTATTCCATCAAGATCCCTTAAGATGGCTTCAAACTTCTCTAACCCTCCCTTAAGTTTGTAGAAGATATTGTAATGCCCAGCTGAAATCAGTTCTTGAAATCCTCTAGTACTTGTTCTATGTGAATAGATGTTTTGTGTATTTGCAGTGTGCCATTGCTTAGCTCCTCAATCTCTTCTTGGCCTGGTTAAACCAGTGGATTAAAAAAAAATAGAATTCCCATATCACAAAAATCCTTTTGAAAGCATCAGTATCCCCACCAAATTTCTAATGCAAGCCACTATCCTGGATAGGGAGCCAGCATGGAAGTAGTCTCGAGATCAGATGAGATTTCAAGAATTCAATTCTTGGATCTTTAGATCATAGCAGCTTTTAAGTCGCTGAACTAAATTTGCACTTAGGACCAGAATCAAATGTTCCAACCAGCACTGAAGGCCAGCACAGCAAGAAGGATAAAGAGTATTCAGCTTCAAACCATTAGTATGTTTCCAAAAAGAAAACAAGGGAAGTGAAAAGAAATCCATCTAGGATGGCTGTAATCCTGGATCCACCTATCCAACACTGTGGATCACTGAATTCAGCAGGATTTACCTCAAAGTAAATGTGCGCTAAAAATGTTGAACCCAAACCGTGAGGAGAGAGGAACCACATCCTGGGAGCTGACAAAGGCTTCTGTTAGAACAATGCTTTGGTTTTCAAAACAAAGGAATCATTTTAGGTGTGAATAATCAAACACTGTTTCTTTTCTCCAAGATTACTGGATCAGCAAAGAGGATGTGATGATGGTAGCCATTGTCTAGGTGTCTAGGATGATATCTGTGACTGTATTTCATGGAACAGTTTTTTAATTTATCCTTGTACTAGACAAGGATGAATTCATCTGAAATTCTTCTGGGCTGCAAATCCTATCATCGTCCCCTTGCTATGATTTTATCCCGTTTAGTTTTCCTTCCAACAACATGCTCTCCACTGCAAGTAAGCTATGTGACTTGATGAATTTATGAGAATTAAAAGATAGTCATAAGCCAAAAATCCCTATCGAAAGCATCACGGAATTAGCTACCTTTAAAGATCTCGCATGACAATCGAAAGATGATCAAATTCAGCATTTTACCCCTAGGCACAACTACATTAAATGCAAAACGGATCAGAACATCAGAACGACAGCCAAGATCTACCGATTTCCAGCCGCAAAGGAAACCAACCCGTTAGACTTGGTAGCTACACATGTGCCCGACAATGGAGAATCAGGAGAGGATTGGCCATGGATAGGGACCCACCACAAGAAAGACCCTTCAAGCTTCTATCTATCGTCCAAAGGACAGCTCCGTGGTATGGGATTATGATGGTTTAATAATGGCTTGCAGACAAGCCACAGAGGCCGGAGCCTAGAACATTTCTATCCCCCTTTGGCTCAAAAGATGAGGAGAAAATGAATCCCAAAAATGTATTCCATGTTTTTTTTCCCCTCGCCTTGGACCAAAGATGACACTGTTTATGTTTTGATAACTTCGTCCCTGTAGAGAAACAAGTTTGTTGGAGAAGCTCAAGAATTCCCCCCCACAACACCATTGTTTCTCCTCATCCACAAAGCAATATTCCTTCCCGAGCCAAGCTTTTATTTTCTTTCCGTCCAGTTGCTGCTGCTGCTGCAGCCTGTGGATTTCAGCATTAGGCCGTTCCTTGTGGGAAAGAAGCTACTAAAAACACAAACCCACGGGGAGCCGTTTGTTTTCCCGGCAACTGGTGGTAAGTGCTGCATGGTTTGGTCCGTGAAGACGAATCCTTCTGCTGTTCTGTGGAATACCTCAAGGCACAAAGCCTTGGGAAGCCTCGCCTTGTGTGAGCATTCGTCTTATAGCAATTGTTGAGACAGAACTGGGGTGGAGGGGAGAGAAGACTTCACCATTGGTACATCTGAGGCAGAGTAAAAGGTCCCTCAGTTCGGAGTTGAAAAGTCAGTGAAGGCATGGATGACAGGATGACGACACGACCAAAGCAAAAATAGTTTCTGGGCATGTTCATGTTGTGCCCAGACGCCCATATGTAACAGTGTTCCAATATTTGAGGGGCTGCCATAAAGAATAGGGGGGTCAAACTATTTTCCAAAGCACCTGAAGGCAGGACAAGAAGCAATGCATGGAAACTAATCAAGGAGAGAAGCAACCTAGAACTGAGGGGAAATTTCCTAGCAGTGAGAACAATTGACCAGTGGAACAGCTTGCCACCAGACGTTGTGAATGCTCCATCACTGGAGATTTTAAAGAAAAGACTGGACAGACACTTGTCTGGAACAGTGTAGGGTATCCTGCTTGAGCAGGGGGTTGGACTAGAAGACCTCCAAGGTTCCTTTCATCTTTCTTATTCTGAAAGAAAGAGCACAGGAGTGTCATCCCAGCATAACTTCGTTTGGATGCAGATCCAGAAATGTGGGGGTTGTGAAACCACGCTGTCGTTTCGTCTTCAGGATTACCTACCAAGACATAAAGACATCGTGAGCCGAGGCCCTAAATCACTTTAGAAGACAGGGTGCATTTTTTTAAAAAAGAAATCCCTGTGGGAGAATCATATTCAGTTGCAAATTGCCATTCATATAGTTTTTTCATGAAATGTGGGTACAGTTGATGAGCTCGGAAGTTATTGTTAAATCTGCGGCAATCTGTTCTCCTTGCCTTTATCCCGCGCAGAAAATCAGCAGAGGGAAAAAGTGGAATGTGGAAGATCGTCGCCGAGTTATGACAACGATTGAGACCCCCGAATTGTTGTTGCCAAGTTGAGACATTTGTTAAGCCCCACTTTGTGACTTTTCCCGCCACAGTTGTTAAACGGATCACTGCAATTCTTAAATTAGTAACACGGTTGTTAAGTGAATCTGGGTTTCCCCATTGACTTTGCTGGTCAGAAGGTCTCAAGGGGATCACACGACACACACACACCCCAGGACACTGCGACCGTCATAAATGTAAGTCACTTGTCAAGCATCTGAATGTAAATCATGTGACCATGGAGGGGTGCTACAATGGTCACAAGGGTGGAAAAACGGTTATAGTTCACTTTTTTCTGTGCTGTTGTAACTTTGAATGGTCACTAAATGTCCCGAACTTACCGACCTTCCGAAAGGCTGTTAAGACCTGGCTGTGTCGGAAGGTTTGGCCTTAAGATCTCCTCCCCCTTATGGTTGTTGGTTGAGTGTTAATGTTGTATGAGTAGTTTTTCATTGTAAGGGCACAGTATTTTTTGTTGTACGCCGCCTCGAGTTCCCCGTTTGGGGAAGAGAGGCGGGATATAAATCTAATAAATCTAATCTAATCTAGTGCAAAAAAATCTAAAATCAGGTGAAGACCCATTTAATAACTGGCATGACTTGCGACTGTAATTCTGGGCTCACAGTTGTAACTCAAGGACTATTCTCCAAGACAATCTATCCCTAAAGGTGGTCTTTAGAGCCTTCCTAAGGCTAGCAGGGTTGGAGCCAACTGCATTAGGAGGGTAGGGCAGAAGATAATTCACCCCTCCTATCAAAATTATTTTAATGATGTCCTGTTTGCTGAAGTATTTTTTATTTATACGGCTGCCCATCTCATTAAAAGTAACTCTAGATAGCATACAATTAGCAACAATTAGAAACGAGGAGTCTTTGGTGTCCTCTGAAGTTGGTTGCTTTTCATTAGACATTTCATTACCAAACTAGGTAACATTATCAGTGCTATTAATGAGTGAGATTTGCTCTCTAATTATATGCTAGTGGCTTGTCTTGTCAGTGTTAGTGGGAGTATTCTTGATGGTTCCTTGATTAGGCTGTTTACTGTTTACTTCTTTGAAATGTCTATTAAAATGACTATTAAAACAAAGCAAGACTGCAGGAGATTAATTAGTCATCTTGAGTATTTTGTATTATCTGTAAAATCGGTTGGCATTTCACTCTTTTCACCCAAAGCAATGATTAAAAATATTAAGCAGTTTTGGGTCCAACTTTGGAGCTAGATATATATCACTCTGACCTTCCAACCGGAACTTAATTACTTTGCTAATTGAGTACTTTCTCAAATGATTTGCTTAAGTTGAGATATACTGTGTCCACAGCATTACCTTCTAAAAAGGTTATCTGATCAAAACTGAGTTTATTTAACCTAGAAAGACTAGTTCTCCACAAATCCATGGCGATTTCTGCTAATAACTCCTGGTATATTTTCTAGAAGTTTGCAATCCAGTTCTTTATGATCTGAACTATTTCAATATACTGAGGTCAGACTGGCTGATCTGGTAAAACCTATGAACCTCTGCAATCAACCGGTTCTTCACTCTGCAACATTTATTTATTTATTTTAATATAATTTATAGGCCACCCAATTCCCAAGGGACCCCAGGCAGCTCACAGCATTAAAATCAATATAAAAATAATAATTCTGTTCTGCTTAATTTTCTAGCAGAATTTTTCCTTGAAAAACAGATGGCTTTAGGGTTTCTTTCTCCCAAAGGACCAAAAAAAGCTGGTAAAATTCTCATAGCAAAGGAATTTGCTTCTTGCCTTTGTGTTTGTGACAGGTGATCAACAGATGCTTAGATTGAGGAATGGGACAGGCTATAATGTACCAATAGAAGAGAATATTTATAGCTCCAGATTGGGCTTTGCAGACGTTTCATTATCAAACTAGGACTAGGTAACATTATCAGTGAACTGATGGTGTTACCTAGTTTGGTAATGAAACATCTGCAAGAAAACGACCAAGCTCAGACAGCACCAAAGACCCAAAAGCTACGTGCAATGAACAAATATATTGGGGGGGGTCACAATCTTGCAACATCTGCATCACTTTTCAGCAATATATGTGCAAAACCAAAGTCATTTTATACTTATTAATAGAAATGTAGAGGTAAAAGGTAACACATCAGATCCAACCCTCTGCAATGTGAAGGAAACCTAGTTAAATCTCAATGACCCGTGAATGTTCAGCCTCTTCTTAAAACCCTTTAGAGAAACCTATAATCTCCACAGGTAGACTGTTAACACTGTTTACAGATCTTACCACCAGGAAGTTTATCCTTAAACAAAATCTGCAACTAACACTCATTATTCCTGGTCTTCATTTCTCTCGCCGTAAAAAAAAAAGTTTTTTGATCTATCTTCCCTATCGGTTCCCTTTATTTACTTCTCCGTGGCTATTATCATTTCATGCAGCTTGATAATTACGTAGAAAAACAGAAGGCTCTTTTGTAAAAGGAATAAAACACTGGAGAAATTGAAGAGAGATCTTGGCCCAGGATTGAGTGGTGTTAAGGCTTCAAGCATGTTAAGGCTGAAATGCATTGCTCTAACAAGGCCTTGTGGGAACAGAGGGAGCTGAAAGGGAAGAGACAAGTAAGTCTCAAAGCAGGGATTGAAAAGGCACTAAGCGCAGAGGTGATTTTCATGAGATCACGCTAATTTAGATTCAGTTCCTTCCTATTGAAAGCATATCTTTGGAATCCTGAAGCAGCAACGTTTTATTGGATAAGATTTGGAATGTTAGGGAAGTCCAACTAACACCCCAAATCTCATCCAATTTTTTAACTCGGCTAAAAACAAAATTTGACTTTATCACATCCTGTACTGCTAGGCACCCATTCATGGACTGGCTATGTGTAATTTGAGTTGGTGTTTTACTCTTACCAACTACAGTAATAGTTGGTAAGTAGACCTCCAGGATGATCTGTCCCTAATCTGGTCCTCAGGATCTCCCAAAGGTGACTGAGTCTTATGTAGCTTGCTGTTAGTTATCCTCTTTTCAGTGTCTTATAACTTTTATTTTATTTATTTATTTATTTATTAGATTTATACCCCACCTCTCTTCCCCGATGAAGGGGAACTCTGAATGGACACTAAGCGAATGGTTGCAAATTGAGGAGTACTTGTAATAGTTACAGTATGAAGTTAGAAACCGGGAAGTGGTGAGTTCTAGTCCTGCCTTAAACACAAAGCCAGCAGGGGGCGGAATTGGGAGACAGTCCTTCACTCACAGCCCAAGGAGGTCACATTCAGCTCTGATCGAGGGGAACGTATGGGTTGAAAGGATTTGCTGGTGGCAACACAGGTGCTCAAGGGACACCTGATTGCCAGCTCTGTTTGATATAGATCGAAGCATGCAAAACGTATTTATTTATTATTTATTATTTACTTATTACATTTTTATGCTGCCCAACTCCTGAAGGATTCTGGGCGGCTTACAACATGGATAGCAATAGCGCTCAGATGTTATATACTGCTTTATCAGAGCTGTTATATACTGCTTATCAGAGCTTTACACAAGCAGTTACAGAGTCAGCTTATTGCCCCCAACAATCTGGGTTCTCATTTCACTGACCTTAGAAAGGATGGAAGGCTGAGTCAACCCTGAGCCTGGGCTCTTATTAGATTTTTATCCCACCTTTATTATTATAGGTAACTCAAGGAGGTGGACATACATAATACTCCGTACTCCTCCTACTTTCCCTGCAAGAACAACCCCATGTGGTGGGTTGGCCTGAGAGAGAGTGACTGACCCAAAAGTCTCCTATGCAGCTTTCATACTTAAGCTGCCCCTCTGAGGGTTTTAAAAAATGGTTGGAGAATGTAGATGTCACATGTTGTAGATAAATCAAACTTTCTGGGACAAAACATTATTTTATCAGAAGTAAAAAGAAGTGCCTCTGTCATTTATAATTTCTGATCAGAAATTTCAGGATGTCATGCCTTTTATCAACAAAACAAGAAAATAGATTTCATATAAAGCGAGCTTCTAAAATTCATGTTTCGTTACCAGCGATAACTTTCTAGGCCTTTTAGAAAAATTCTATATTCTAGAAATATCTCTTTGGTCATGGAATATATATATATTAAATTTAGTTGTATTATTTTGTACCTACAATCTTTGATTAGCACTTGCATGGATGGACTGCCTAAGGTTCATGTCTTGTGCTAAACTTTGATGTGATCTGCTTATTTATGACATGAGAACCAAATTAAGATTAAGAAGAGTTGAATTTCAATTTGGTTTGTGTTAAAGTAAGCAAATAATTTACCATGTGTGACTGGCGGACAGCTGTGTCAACACAGCATGTGCTTGTTCTGTCTTTAAGTCTTAATAGCTGATAGAGCAACATAGGCAACTGTAGAAGACAATTTTTTTTCTAATTATGGATTCCTAATCTCCATTATTTATGACAACTTATTTGCTACTATATTTGAGATACAGTATAAGGAATATAGAGCTAGAAGCAATATTACCACATTATGGCTGGAATGTTGCTTTTCTGACTCTGAAGAGGCAGCTGGCTCGTATAATAAATGACATTTTCAGGGCTACAGTTAAAATTATAGTTTCCTAAGTACTACAAGCAAGTTCTGATTTAGAGAATTATTACAAATAAATAACGAAACCATTAAAATACTGGTGAGGAATAGAAAAAAAAATAGACATGTATCTGGAGAGAAAGAGAAACTGTCAACAATTAAGGATTCTTGAAAACATCTATAAAATGACCTTTTTGTCTGAATGGGGAAGAAATAAAAATAAAGCAAAAATTGGGTATTTTTGTACTGTTTATACAAATAGTAGCATTTGTATAATGATACTGTTATTTCAGAATAGTAGCATTGTACAACTATAATTGCCTATGTCCTTTACTATCCACATTCCTACATTCTGGACCAATTAGAGCTCTGCATTGTACTGAAGGGCAACCCCATGTAGAACTTATTGCCAAAATTATAGTGCCTCTTTCAGCAAAATTGTTTCCCCTAAAGCAATCCTGTAAGCCTCTGTGGGTGTGCTGTTATGTCTAACTATTAAGAAAAGTTATGCTGGGGGAATGGTTCTTAAGAAGGGGTACATGGACATGACCGGGTTTGTTCTTTCTGAACCCTGCCATAGTGCTGAAACAGAGGATTTCAGTGAAGCAGATTCCCATGGCTCTGCCTGTCCTTCCCAAGAGCCCCACCAGAGTTGTGACTCAGAATTCCCTCTCTCGCTACTCGACAGCAAACAACCTTGCCAAGTGCAACCTGACTTACAAGGGATCATCCAGGTAAGCAAAAAGCTGCTTCATTTTGAGTGAGGTAATATTTTAAAGCTTTTTAAAAGTTGAGAATGCTACCTTTATTGCTTTCTTCTTTTCCACCCAGGAGAAATTCTTGGAAATTAGCAGCTTATATTTTAAGCCAGTGCCATCCAACCCCCATTACTATTTCTATTGCCCGCCTTCCACCAAAAAAGAGGTAGGAGCATATGCTTATAGCTCTGTCATCGTTCTCTTCTGGGAGAGCCCTGTGAAAGGACTTGAACTTGAAAGAAGAATTCAGTACAAAGACTTTGGATATGTTACAAGGATAGATTTTTTTTAATTAATTTTAGGAAGAGGTTTCACGGGACCATCAAGACAGAAAAGGCAGCGAAGAGGTGGAGAGTTCAGAAAATGATCTGGCAACTGATGAAGGTATTAAACTTTTCTGTACTCACAGATGTGAAATTTGGAGCTGGAGATGGTGTGCTTGGTGCAGTTTGATAATTTGATCAAGAATATTGCAGTTGTGGAAATGTGAATTAGGGCAGGGGCGGCCCAGATTTAAGTGTACCTTTCAGTGACAGAAGTTCATTTTGCACCGGTCACTATTCTCAGCCCAAGTTACATCACAGTGTGGTCATTATAGGAAAAAACTGGAAGAGTTAACAGAAAAGAGATAGGATCTAAATTAAACAACTAAAAATAAATATGGGATTTTTCCATCACCTCTTTGATTGAGTGAAATTTGCTGCGAGAGAATGTCTGATACCCAGCATTGCATATTTTTGTTTAGGTAAGTAAATTGGCTGCAGAGAGAAGGATCCTAGCTGAGCAGTGCTTTGGAAGAGTGAAGGCAGAGAGCCAGTAGGACTACTGTTCCCTACCTGACTGAAAGTTTTCTTTTCCTCCCCAGCTATACTTGTATTTCTTGCTTTTGGCCATGATATGGTCAGTCAAGATTGCTGTGTGTTTCAATTTTCCTAGACTAATTTATTTCTGAAAGAAAGATTCTTAGTTCATTTAATTCACCTAAATTATCTTGGAAGCCTCTAGCTGCAGAAACATTGTCCAACATAACCTTATATCAATAGTGAGATATATCTGTAGCCTTCTGGATTGCAGATTGGATTGCAGAGCTCATCATTCTCTGCTATTGGCTGTCCTGAATATGGCTTATGGCCAATGACAGCATCCAGGGAGCAGCACCTTCCCTGCCCTTATCTTAAAGGTTAGAACTCAGGGGAGAGGACTCCTGCAATAATTAGTTTGTATCCATAGACTTACAAGGGTGCTTTTGATAAGTCCAGAAAGCAAATGTCAGTCATAACTTATTTTCTAGGACATATACTCTCCATAAAGAGTCCTGTACACATCCAGCCATATACCTGCTGGGTTTATAAAAAAACTAAAAGTTGTGCTAAAGCCAATGTGATATGAAGTGGGCAAAAAAGTACAGAGGATAGTTTTGCAGAGGGGAAACAAATCATAGCCTACATGGCCAGCTGTACTGTATTACACTGGGAAATATAATTTCTACAAATGGAAAACAGCATGTTAATCTCAGTTGTAACAGACTTCTATGCCATGTTAGCAATCACTGATTGGCTAACCATACAGACCCTGCTGGGCCATTGTTTAATCAATTACTGTAATGATTTTAGTTCATATTCACTTACAACTTTATATTTTTAATATAAATTACCATTGTGTACTTTTGTATGTGGCTGTTGGTGCTGTCCTTTTTATCCGAAGTCAATTTAGCTTGTTAATGTTAACTGTTTATTTAACTCTTTTAGGTTACACTTTTAAAAGAGGACTGATCCACTTTTGTAGAAGAAATCCCTTTTGGTACTTTGACAACTTCTTTTGAAATTGATCGATGCATTCTTTTTAAATAGGGAACACATCCAGCTATGCCATTGGCACTGAGAGTGACCCAGAATTGGAGGTAGAATATCGGGAGCGCTTGGACCAAGAATTTTTAGAAGCTGGCTCCTTGTCAGACTCCAACACTGTTAACCAGGATGATGACTCCTTCAGTGTCCTGGGAGACTCCCTGGCAGAACAGGAACTGCTGGAGCAAGACATGCCTCCCCTTTTTATGCATTTGACCTGTTCTGTGAAGCTACGCAGTCAGCACTGTTCCATGCCTGTTTGCTCACTACCCACCTGCCTAGGTGAATAAAAATGAACAAGATGAAGGTTTGGGGTGGGAATGATGGGACTGTAATATGGAAGAGATTGCATATGGCCAGATAGAAAGTACCAAAGGAAATGTGGCTTGATGGAGTCCTAATCCTCCCTGAGCATTTGGCAAAGAAACATAAAGAGGGGTCTCTGTGAGTAATATCTGCTACTTTCTCTAGGAGATGTACTGGGCGGCCTTGAAAGCTCTAAGGCACTTCACACAATTGACCTTTCTGACCTTTGTGTGACCCTTGACATTTTTGTCCTGACTGTTCCTCTGGAGATCGAAATGGTGAACGATTTACATCACAATAGGTGGGAACTCATGTTTATCAAAGGGTTGGGGAATTTTGAAGCCTGGAAAAAAAGTCAGACATTATTTCCTCTCTTTCCTTAGATACACGTCTGAGAGCAGCGTCTCCTTCACCCGTTCTCCAGGACAGCCCTCTTCTTTCCGTTCAGATGATGAGCTTATGCACACCTTGGACAGAATGCCATCCTCCTCTACTGATTGGTATTATTTTTTTTCTATCAATCTCTGTGCCTGGATGTATGAATAGAAGACTCTTAGGTTCAGAGTGTGCATTCTCATTTTGTTTTCAAGGCATCCAGCACTCTCCAATCTTCCTGCAGCGCACAGGCAAGCTGTTGAAGCCACTATGACAGAAGTGAGTCTATCTGCCCCTGGGATTGGGGCAACTGGAAACTTTGGGCATTATCCTTGTTTCTCTGCCTTCCTCTGCTCTTCCGCACTAGAGCATGGCCTGGCTATGAACCATTCTTGGTAGGAATGCAGTTGCTAGAAACAGACTGTTACTGGAGACTATTCCATTCCATGATCTGGATTTTTCTCTCTCTCCTTTCTCAGATCCGTTGGCTCCTGGATGACGAGATTGTGTCAGCATTGCGTTACTCACAGCCTGTTACTGCTAGCATCTTGACTCAAGCAGCTTCTCACATCTACAATTCCCAAGGCCGCTCAAGCTGCCATTGTGAGGTGGTCCCTCTGCAATTTGTATTTGGACCTGAGAACTCTCTAGAAAGGTTTCGTGAGGTAAGCAGGATTCTATCCCTTTGCCTTTTTATAGTTTCTTGGATAGATTTCATGTGATTTCTATAGTCTACAATCCCTAAATAACAACTGAACATTTCTAAGGCTCTGTGGTTACACATAGTCCTTAAAAGCCTGAGCTATGAGCCTAAGGAATCTCCAAAATGTTCACCAGCAAATGGTGCACAGTATCCAGATCTGGAGCAAGTAGGGGCATTTGAATCCACCTGCAGTTCCTTCTCTCTGCCTGGTGATTGCTGCTACAAGAAACCTTCCCTTTTCCAGGGCATGCATAATAGTTGCATGTGTTCAGGAAAATAATTACATTGTATAAAACAGAAGAGAATAAATATCAAGAGTATTTTATTTTAATGAATTGTAAATTAAATTAAGTCAAATTTAGAGTCTCCTTTAGGTCTTATTTATTTTTTTTATCCTAGCCTTGCTTATTTCTGAAGTAGGCATTTGGATGCTATATTTTAAATGGAACCCTTTGGTCTGGAAAAATTGTACCTCTCTGCCTTGGATATTAAACCAGACCAAGGTTGTCATTTCACAATAAAAAATTCAACAGTACATATTGCAGCTATAAGAAATAATAACACAATGAAAAATCCCAGGCTAAAATTAAAAGTACTGAGTAATAAAAGTAAAACAAAAACCAAAATTTATCTGCAGCCAAAAAACTGAGGACACCACTATATTCAAATAATCTCTAAAAGATATTTTTTTTCATTTTAACTTATAAAAATCCAGCAAAATGGAGCATGGATTTCCAGGTCAATGCAGCTCCATAACAGCGTACCCACTGAAGAGCTGCACCTGCAATTTTCAGATCCTCCCCGCTTCACTTCAGGGAAGTGAGGCGTGGCTGACAGTTTTTCCTTGGATATTGAGTCTGGCAGGTTGACTCTGTCTGGATAAAATAATCCTGCAAGTAGCATATAGTTTAAAATCAGCTCTTTGAATTATACCCACAAGCCAATTCAAGCCCTGAACCAACTATCTAATACTGTCTCATGCCAGTATATAATGAAGAATACCAATTATCAAGAACTAATCTTTTGAATTAGTTGTAGCTTCTGAATTGTCTTCAGAAACAGCCTCACACAGAACACATTATTGTAGAATAAACAAATAATACTGAAAACACAAGCAACTTTTGTAAGGTCCTTTACTTTATGGTTGCAACTGTCATACCAAGCAGCTGAATGAAACCTCCATCTGCCATACGGTAATAAGTTCAGGAGGACTGTCATACCCTGCTCTCTCAAGGGTAGTGGTGCTCTATCAAGAGACAACACTGCAATTGTAACACTGCCTCAGTGCACTGTACAAAATCTATTTTGCCAAGATTTTGTTAGCTGCCCAGAGTCACTTTAGTGAATATGGACACACCTAGAAAAGAATTGGAACTTACCATAAACTCTTTCAAAATTGACAGCATCACTTTCTCCGATGAGCCCTACAAAACTGCCTGGATCCCTGGAAGTGACTCCTCACTTCCCTGAATACAGTATATTCCCAGACATTCTGCTATTTGTGCCGTAACCTGAGTAGCCACAGGGTACCAGCAGTTTGACAAAACTGGCTTCCCAGTCATCCACCCAGCTATGCCCTTCCTTCACTTAGCTTAGGCTTAGAAAGTAGATTCCCCTCAGGCTCTCTCTTCTTTGTTTGGATGCTTCTAGGAGTTCCAGAAAATGCCCTTGCCAGGCTATGTCCTTAATCCTGAGGGAACTGATTTCTACTATGCATCTGTCAGTCGCCTACATGCCTCAGTAAGTGGACCCAGCCCTTCTGTTACTCTTGAGAGCACTATGACAGGAGGCCGGTGTGACAGCAGCAGCAAAACAGAAGGCTCCCTACCCTGTTCTACTCCCCCGGATGAAGCTCAAAGTCTCTGGGCATGGTCAGCAAATGAAAACAAGACTGGAGAATGTCTGGGCATAAGTAACCAAGTACCTGTTGAGGTAAGTGTTAGACATGATTGAAACAGATGAGAGATGTAATGGTCATTGATATGGAATCACAAGGGTGACTGTTGAGGGAACATCCTGGACTATCTTATCAGTAGAACTTTGGTCTGCATCTTTTCTATGATGCAGGTGTCAGACCAATTAACATCTGTGGATCAACAGACCAGTATTTTGGAGCAAGGTTGTCCAGGTGAGGAAACTACTTTGACGCAACCTCAGGCCTCCTTTTCAGACAAGTGGAGCAGTGAGCAATCTCCTTTAGCTACACCATCTGTACCAAATCTAACAGAATCTGTGATCCCCAGCAAGGAAGGTGAGAAACTGTCACTAAGCTTTCACAATTGTGAAAAATAAAATGACTTCCTGAGCTTTTTTCAAAATGAAATGTAGTCTTTTGAGAAATGGACATGATACTGAACTCTTGCTGCTTTTTGTGCTACTCTTGTTTCATTTATTTGTACCTACCTTTATTATTTTTACAAATAATATTTTTACTTATTCAACACACCCTCCCATTTTCTTCACAACAACATCTCTGTGAGGTGGGTTTGCCTGAGATAAAGTGACTGGCCCAAAGTCACGCAGTTGACTTTCATGGCTAAGGCAGGACTTGAACTCATGGTCTCCTGCTTTCTAACCTGGTGCCTTAACCACTAAACCAAATTGGCTGGTTTTGTTCTGGTTGCTTCAATAGAACTAATTATAATCAATGTTACTTTGGGGTTACTTTGATTTTAAAGTACAGTAAATCTTTATCGGTTGATTTTATTCTTCATGTACTATATGAATGATAATTAACATTACAGATCTGGAAGGCTTTTACTTGTTTGCACTGTTTCTAAATTTTATACACTAAAATTCAATTTTCAAATCAAATCTACTTTTGTGTGTGTGAGAGAGAGGATCTAGCATCTTTTATGTTTTGCATTCATTTGCTGTTTCATGTCTGCATTTCTCCCTAGTATTTTATATGGCTTACTGGAACTCTTTGAACAAAAATGTAGCACTTCACGCTGATAAAAACTCCATGTTCAGGTCATCATCTTTTCCTTAACCCTGACTGTTACATCAAAAGTTGTGATCTTCAGTAGGTGTCTGTTAAAATGCTTTTCTTCATAGTGTTACTCCAAGATTGATTTTTCTATAATTGAGATTGTTTTAGTACCATTGAGCTCATGAGACTGCAGTTCTAGAAAGCTACTGCATGTCTTGCATTTCAATTTTGGTATGAAGTGACACTTAATTTCTAAAATCACACCATTTGTGCAGTGGTCAGGATTTGAAAAAAATACTTTTTGTACTTTTAGTATGCTTGCATCCTTTTCTCAGGCTCAGTTCTTGATGCTTGAGATGCCAGATTGTCAATTTTGATGTTTAAGCTAAAGATTCTCCTCAGGGACATGAGGAATCTTTCATCTTGGGAGAAGTCTCTTAAGGGCATCTGACTCTTTCTTTACAGGTTGTTACAGGAAGCAACAGCTTAGTCAAGTGCAAAGTTTGGTGTCAAGCCAGGGTAGCATGGATTCTGATCTTCTTGGTGAGTGGATGGGTTGCATATTTGCCATTCAAAGGAGGGAAGGTCAATTTTGGAGAACTGGGGAAATACCTGTCTAGGATTTCTGGACAACATCATAGGTGTGGACTGCCATAGAACCATTGGCCTCCCCAGGAATCTTCTGATATTTTAGGATGAATTGACTGAACCCTTCACAGATAGCAAGATACATTTTTATTTCCCAGGATATGATGGCGGTAGCAGTGATTCTGAAGGCGAGGAGGCAGTGATGAGTGACCTAGAATCCAGGTGTCCTCTGATACCTGACTTCTGGCTGATCATCAAGATCCACCAGGATCGGGTTGAAGTTTATTCCCATACGCGGTAAGATCCTGATTCTCATGGGTCCCTAAGCAGAGATGAGAAAGTGATTCCCCTGAATGATTTTTCTGACATAGAATTGGATGATCTGTGAACGTGCAATTTGGGGAGTTCAAACTGCGAAAGAGAAAAGGAGATACTACAGCAATTATTGACTGTGAATTTCACACCCAAAATCAATTATAAGCATCTGTCAGTTGCTGCTTTCCTCTCATCCTTGTTTTGCATTTATCATATTCATTCAGTGATATAATGAAAGAAAGTGGTGCATGTGGGTGTTGCACAAACTTTGTACTAACTCTATTTTACATTGGATAGACAGTAATTCCTATAATTCTACTGGGCCGGGAAATTAAGTAGTATTGTTTAGTGGAGTTCTGTTGATGTGAAATTCTGGGAATGGTAGCCCACACTTTTGAAAGTTGAGAAACATTAGTCTTAGTGCATCTAGAAGACACCAAAGTGGAAGATAATAGCACTTTGTTTGGAAATTGAAATTTCCTCATCAATCAAATTCTGAGACTTCTCTTTTTCCGATCTCTATAGCAGCTACAATGCAATAAAAGCAACACAAAATGAGGAAGGAGAATGCATACAACTTCACCGGACAATGGTAAAGAAGATTGGAGAAATTTGTCGTGTTGTTAACCAGGTAAGTGGGGCACATTCAAGCTATAAAGCCTGCTCCTTAAATGATAACAAGCTATCCCAGAGTTTCCTGGAGGAATAGTGCTTTCTTATGAGTGATAAAACCCAATTACAAGCCTCTTTTTAAAAAATGGTCCCACCAATTAATTAAAAACTAACCAAATTGAGAAAGTGTAGGCCAATCACCTTAATGTCTGTTTTTTCTCAGGTAGAGGAAAGGGAATTCAGCATAGATTCTGCAAGAACAAATCCCATTGGGGGAAATGACCTGATTGACACTATGTATTTAGAGTGTGCATCTGTTGTACATATTCCTAGATTGGTGGGGAACTGCTCATAGTCACTTATGCCCTTGCGATCTCAAGATTGGACTGTTACAATGCAATTTATATGGAGCTGAAGATATTTCACCTAGTGCAGAATGCACTGGCATGGACAGTTACTGACGGGTGGGATTCCACTGATCTAATGAATGGTTAGGTGAGCATGTGCTTCGCTAAATGCACGCTGAGCACACACATTCTGTTTAAAAATAGCAAGCAAACTTACCTTTTACTGCAACCTGGGTGAGTCCAACAGCTGACGTGCAGCAATCCACGCATCTGCGCCAATCAGCTGGGCTTCAACAAAGGGGAATAAAGCACAGAATAGGACAGAGACATGAGGGTGGGGCCAACTCATTGTCGGAACTACTGGTTCAGTTGAACCGGGCTGAACCGGTAGAATCCCACCCCTGGACTGACACCAGTTACTTAGCATATGTGACACTACTGCTTCATGAGTGCATTGGCTTCTTGTGTGCCTCCATGTGTCATTCAAGATGTTGGTTGTCACTTTAAGTCCCTTTGTGTTTTTAGGCCAGGCTATTTATGGGTCCAGCCCTCCCCAGTGGACTCTACCTGAATATGGGTTTGGCCTGAGCCCGGGGCCCTGAGCATGTGATAGAGCCCATCTTTGGGCTATGTGGTACTTGGTTGGATGATGCCCAACTACTATGAGTTTTATTTTTATTTTTTATATGGCATATTTTATGTATTTTATTGTAAACTACCTAGAGCCATGTGTAAGATGGGCAGCCTTATAAATCAAATAAATAAATACAGAATCGATGGAGAGATTATAAAATACATTGCGGAAGAAGACAGTGCAAATTACTTTTATATTCTTACCAAGGAAGTTCCATAGATGTGTCTAGTGAGTCACCAAGAATTGCATTCAACTTCAAGAAAACTTTACATTTTTTTACAAACTCCTACTTCTTTGAGCAGTTTTTAATAAACAACACCAAGGGGAGCCAAAAACTGTTCCTGATGTGAGGAAACAATTAAATTAATGCTTTCTGACCCCCTTCTCTTTAAAGCGGTTGCTGCTACAAGATCTGCATGATAGCCACATTTGTAATTCTCTGTTGGTTGCTGAGAGTGAGGAGGACATCTGGAAAAGTGAAACACTGTATACCTATCGGCAGCGCACTGGGCCTGATGGTAGGAGCTTAAAGTTGATTTTTGCTTAACGACTGTTCTGTTTAGCAATAATTCAGAGTTATAACAATACTGAAAAAGCAAGTTTTATGAGGAGTCCTCCTTAATAACCCTTGCAGCTTAAACCAACAGGCATTTATGACCATCACAGTATCTCACAGTCACATTTGCCATTTGCACAGTTTACAGTCAGCTTCCAACAAGCAAGCTCAATAAAGAAGCCAGCAATAAAATTGGAAGTTGTGGTCATGTGACAGTTGATTTAATTATTGCAGGTGATTAGTTTAACAACCAGAGTGGAAGTGAGGTTGGAACTCTATTCTGGTCACATATTTGAGCTTAGGGACAGACTTGGTGGTCCCTATTATGGTTATTAAGCTAGGATTACCTATATTCTACCTGTATTCTAGTTACTTACTTCAATAGATTTCTCATCAATAACAGAACATAAGTGTCCCCCCTTTATTATTATTTTTTTTAATAAAATTTTATTAATTTTTTAAAGAATTAAAAAAACAGCATATTTATATCCAAACAGTGTTGACTGG
>JANHGC010003005.1:152992-163223 GCA_027560395.1 Boaedon fuliginosus | reverse complement strand
CGGGGGGGGGGGAGACAGACAGAGAGAGAGAGAGAGAGAGACTGAAGTGGCTGAGTAAGCACATAGTTTTAAAGAATGGGGATACATGAAAGAGACCAAACTGGGATGGTATCCAGACCTGCTTTTGCTGGAGGGAAGTGACACCACTTAATTTACTGCATGAAACACAACCCTTCAAAGGTGTGTGAAGTACCTGCATGCTGGGTTTGCCATGGGCCAGTGATGAGTTCAACCGGATTTCATCAGCAGCTGGCCTGCCACAACTCGGTATCCCTCCCTCCACAAAAAACAAACAAAAAGCATATGGGAATTAGCAACAGAAGCCATGGCCCCATAAACATGTGCGAGCACAATTCAGGGTGAATTCTCCCTGGAGAATTTCAGAAGGTAGGACAATATATGGAGAAAAAGATGCCTGGAGTGGCTTTCCCCCTAGTGGTTGACTTACCTTGGCTTTGATGCCTTCACTGCTCTTTTTCCTCAGCTGTTCGTTTCTGTGTGTTGTTTCCCACCCCCACCCCCCAATCTGCTTGCAAGACTCTACGCAACTGAACAATTTTCCAAACATTGGAGGAGAGGGACAATAAGGACAATAAAAATGTACTTATGTCTCCTCCTAAAGAAATGTTGCCAAGTTTTGGTGTGGAATAGCCAGCTATTACATAAAACAAGGGCTACACACCGGTAATTGGAAAGAAGTGCCCCAAATCCTAGGAACTCTTAACCCTAAGTATAGGAAAGGATGAGAAACAAGCTCGAATTATATAGTTCTTCATATTCGCAGTGATTTTTACATACACAACCTTTGTGTATGTATGAGTATATATGCTAGTGTATGTGTGTGTGTGTGTGTGTGTGTATGGGGGTAAAACAGCCTAGCTTTGAGTTTCAAAGGAGAGGATATTGTTGTATATTATTTATCCCAAGATATACTATTATATCAAACTTGTTTACTATGAAGCACAAACTAAGTTGGGCTTCCTGATTTCTATAGCAGACACTACAATCAATGTTTCTGGAAAGAATTCCTTTCCTGCTACTTCTGTTTACCATGTTTCTTTTTAGATTTCTTAAATATTTTTTTAATCACACCTTTATTGCTTAATAAGTAACTAAATAAAGTCAAACATATCTAATATTCCTTCCTTCTCTTCTTTTCCCCATGAGAACCTTGTGAATCAGTTTGGGCTGACAAAGAACAGTTGACCCCGAATCACGCAGCTGGTTTTCATGGCTAGTAGGACTAGGACCGTGATGGCGAAACTATGGCACATGTGCCAGAAGTGGCACGTAGAGCCCTCTCTGCGGGCATATGAGCCATCGCCCCAGCTCAGCTGCACCGCACTTGTGTGCACGCCTCCCGCCAATTCTTCCTCTGACAAGGCTGAAATGGGCCCTTCTACCCGCTCCTGCGCTATACTAACCTTTATTTCTGTCTTCTAAAGCCCAGCTGATTGGCACAGCAGTGTGGATTGCTGTGGCTCAGCTGTTTTTCAGCTGTAGTACAAGGCAAGTATTGTAAAGTGACACGCGTGCATAGCAAAGCAAACCGGTTGAGCAGGGTGTATGCAATGCGCGTGCATTGCATTTTGATGGTTTGCGCATGCATGCGCTATGGGCACTCGGTGCCGAAAAGGTTAGCCATTGCTGAACTAGAATATTCCCCTGGTTTCTAGCCTGGTGCTTTAATCAATTAGACCAAATTATATACTTTTGTACAGAAAAATCATGATACATTGACTTTTTTCAATAGCCTTCAGAGACATGCTTAAATTCTTTTAGCTCCTGGCCAGTTTTTTGCTTCTCCAGGCAGCAAATTCTAGCAGGTAATAACAGTATTTCCTTTAGTCCCTCCCAAATCTGCTGCTAATTCGTGTCATGGATCGTTTTAACATACATTGACACTACAGGAAATCCTCGACCATAATTGAGTCCACCCATCATGACAGTCATAAAGTGAGTAACCACATGACTGTTTCCGATTTTAGGATCTTTTTGGAGTGGTCATTAAGTGAATGTGGTCATTACATGAACACAGTGCTCATTAAGTAGAGGGAGAAGTTGTGGAAAACGGTGGTGGCTAGCGAACCGATCCTTCACTTCGAGCCAGGTTTTGCCAGGAACCAGAAGTAAACACTGGTTTTCAGCAAAAAACATCGTAAGTCACAGACATGGGAACCTGAGGCACTGCCAACGGCTGTAAATGTGGTCTGGTTATTGACTGCCCAAAATGGCCTGACATCAGAACTTGGAATCTGGGCTGTAAGTTCCTTTTTCAGGATCCCTCAATAACTTCAAATAGTCATTAAATGACCAGTCAGAAGTCAAGGATTTTTTTTCTCACTTTCTCTAGGCAATGTTCTATCTTTTTGCTATTTCCACAGCGGCTTGCTTTTTAATTCTTTTCAGCCCAACCCAAAAGTGGTGTCATTTTGGTCAGCCCCAAAAATGGGTCCATCCAGCTGGGAGCTGAAGGTAGGCAGTGGCATGGAATGCTGCGGATCGCTCCATTCTAAGCCCCCTCCCTCCCAGTGATGTCACCCAGGGCAGAGCAGCTTCTAAGTAGTTGGAAAGAATTCCAGAAGCTGTATTCCGCATACTTTCCCTACCACAACGAAAGCCTTTGTATGATGTAGCTTTTCTGGCTCATTCGCAGCCATGCAGATATCGGATCAACTATGCAGTCTCATCCAAAGTCAGCTGCACTGCAACTATGTATGTGGCCAAGAAGGAGAGGGTAAAATTCGCTTCACTCTCTTTTCCATTCCAAAACACTTCCATGTTATTGCCAAAAAAAAATATATAGACAAGTCACCAACTTGAGTAAGGCTTTATTGTAAAGCTGACGAATAACTTAAATAGACTTTCATATCTGGCTCAGAAAATCCTAACTCTGTGCTGTCACCAAGTGGCCATCTTGGGTATTGTAGTCCAATGATGCAATGTTTGATTAAAATTAAAGAGGGGCATTGTTTAAATTTATTTAAAGGTGGATTTAGTGGGGTGGTGGAAAAGGTTTAGGCTTAGTTTTCAATTTTGGTTCACAACTGATGGTAACAGTTCAACACATCGTCGCTTGGGAGCCAGGCTTATTGAAGTCAACACTTAACTTTAAGTGTTGTTGACCTTGTTGGCCTTCCGGAAAGCCACGAAGACCTGGCTTTTTCGGCGGGCCTGGAATTGATTACCTCTCCCTCTTGAATGTGGTTGGTTGATTGTTTAATATTTTTAGAATTGTATTTATTGTTTTATTACACTGTTGTTAGCCGCTTCGAGTTCCCTTTGACCGGGGAAATGAGGCGGGGTATAAATCAAATAAATAAATAAAGTCCAACTCCCATAGCTGGGGGGGAAAATAGCTTGCTGTCATTTGAATGATTAAAAACAATCCCCAGAATAAAGTAAAATAATAAATGAAACATACTGATGGCCACAAAGCATCTTGGTTTTTTGAGAAATGTTCTGGTGAATTTTGTTTAGATATATGTTGGCTGCTTCTCTGTACAGGGTGTCCATCCGTGCAACAGTGTGTTCTGGAAAGCGTCTCTCGCTTCCTGCTGCCTTCTATCATGCTGCAAATAGTGAATCTTGTCACTACTTTAGCAAGTGACACCACTGTCAAAGTGTTTGAAAAAGTCAGGTAAGTGCTGAGGCTCAATGCACAGATAATAGGGAGCTGCTTATGGTTTTAGGAAGCTCCTTTACAAAGATGGGAATAATGTATGTGGGAGAGGAAGCTGGAATTACCAGATGGATATTCGCATACCAACATGTAATATCTTACCCTTTGCTGCAGTGGTCCTCAAGGCATGTCCTTTGTGCCATATTCTCTGACCCCAGGCACCAGTGCCCGACCGGCTGTTATTCGACAATTTACTCTGCTCGGACGGAGCTTCCACCAGTGGCGCTGCAGCACAGAACAAGGTGAGTAGCTGAAAGGCGATTCCTTCACTGCCTTTAGGATTCAAGAACTATATTTCATAATGCAATCTTTCTAGCTGTCAAAGGATTCCAACGTTTTGAGAGTACTGAGCTTAGCTCTGCGGACAAGGGTTGTGATGTTGCTCCCCGACAAAGATTCCTCTTCATGGAAATCATTGACAAAAAGGTATGTGTTTATGCGTGAAAGCTGGGCAACAGTAATTGGGTGGTCTGAAGTCTGATCCAACAATGCTGAAAATGAGTTTTTCTTGCCCCATTTTTCTTTCCAGTTGGTGCTGTACATTTATAATTGGTCCGCGGACCTGGGCAGTGCCCTGAACAACTCTCTCACTCGCTTACTACAGTGGCAGAATGCCCGAGCCCACGTAGTACACTGCCTACTTAACCAGAAGCTTGGGCTGTTCCATCATTACTGTTATATGGACACGCCCTGGCATGAGGACAGCAAGCAGGTATTTACCTTCTTTGCTTCTGTTTTCATGATGTTCTGCTGCCTCTAAACTAATGCTACATCTCTCTTTGTCCAGGAGCAAAATCCCTTCCTAAACTCTACCCTGGAAATTGATGCCCTGATCCGGAGCCCCAGTGTTCCTCCAAGCAAGGAGCAAGGACGTCTCAGCAGTTCTGCACGGATCTTGCAGCCGTTGCACTTCCCTCCAGACATGGTGCCCTTTGATGAAGCTCTTCGAGATGTTTCAGTCATCCAGCCTATCGTTCACAACCCAGAACAGGGTGTTCATGACCCTGTAGCCCAGCATGGAGCTCAGTTCCTAGAGATCAAGAACACAGAGAGGAAAGGTAAGTGCAAAGTTAGGTTCAGAGGGGAGTGATAAGCAGGATCCTGCATTATTATAGTGCTGTGGCTATCCTGAGAATCCCTGTGTGAAAACTGGCCAAGGAAGAATTCATCAAGGCAATAAAAAATAAAGCTGTAGAATGCTATAGAGCCAAATTAGTTCCCATTTTCAAGATTCCAAATGTATAGTATAGGGAAATGTGCATGAATTCTTAAAAGCATAAGTTTTCAGTTGGGAATGCTCTCTGGCAAAGAAGAACCTGATACAGTAGTCCAAGAACCTCAGAGCCCTGCTCTCTTCAGCTCCTGTTCCTGTTCCACAGAGCTGGAGAAACAGATGAAGATTGAGAACCTTTTTGTGACATGGCAACAGCGTTCTGCTCAATCCAACATGCCCATCAGTGTGAGTTTGGGGATGGGACATGGGGCTGGGATGTGATAAAATAGAAGAATGAGGATGATAATCCCATAAAATGTTTTTCACTATAAGGAAAGACTGTACATTAAACCAGTGTAATCTTGAGTTCTCTGAGGATAATTTACGTTACTGCTGTTCTCATGTTGGTATAAATTCATTGTTATTAATTACCAATGTTTGTCACTTGTTTGGACATTACTAGCTGCCGCCTCGAGTTCCCCTGAAAGGGGTGAAGAGAGGCGGGATATAAATCCAATAAATAAATAAATAAATAAATGATAGGCTATAAACTAGTTTACCCATAGGTATGCTCTCTTCTCCTGCCTCTTATACTGTTTCTAGGTGTCTTGGGTGGAGCTTATGGATTCTTGTGGTTCTCTTGTAAATTGTGTAATCATAGTGGTTTTGAAAAGTTCCAGTATTTTTATGCAAATAATAATACTGTACAAATGTAGAAAGTGAGTCACTCACCCTTAAGAAGGAGGCTGTGACAACTTCTGAATAACCTTACCAACAAAACTATAGGACTTGTCCAAGCAGCCACAAGAAGCCTGTACTGACTGAAAGGCACAAAGTAAAATATTAAGGACAGCCTACCAAAAACTATAGCATACCAGGAGGTCACCGTCTCTCTGTCCAAGAGCCACAATAGACTTTAGTTACGTTAGCAACCTAGAAGCCAGCAAGAACAACTACATTCAGAAGGACAAATGAATTGGCTTTCAACTGCTCTGAATATATTTAAAAGGCAAAAGTTTTATATAACCTAAGAAAAGCCAGAATAATATCCCTGATTCAGGCTCCATTATTAAATCTTATAGTGCAGGAAATTAGTTTTTCATTAAATATTGACAGATTTTGTTGGGTTCTTAGCGCTCACCGAGCTTGTTCTTATTTTGCAGAAGTTTAGTTACCTTACTCGGTAACGCCATCAGCACATTAATATACAGTAGCGTTTGGTGGCTGTTTTTATGCAGCTTATAGAACAGCAAGAGCCCAGCAATTCAACTGTGAGCTTACATATATTCACCACTAGTGCAAGGAAAATTAATTTTCATACATTGTCTTGGCTATGTCAGAGCAGATCTGATAATCATTGATAGTTTTTCTTTCGATTTGTAACAGCCCCTTTTTGCAAGATAAGTAAGTTTGAAGCAGCAGGTAAATTTATTTCTTGTTCCTGTTTGATTGTCTGCATATATTCAATAGAGCAGACATTCACATAAGGTCAGTGGTACATCATACCTCCATGGGTTGCCTGTTGTCCAGAGAAAAATGCTTTAAGAGGGAGATTATGGCACCTCTCCCTTTGAAAGCTTCCCCTTTGTTCTCCAGGAATGTTATATCAGTGGGGTACTAATACAAGAAATATGCAAAAGTTTTCTCCTGTGTGTGCGCAGCTTGCAGACTTAGACACCCTGAAGCAGTCATCACGCTTGGTCCATTACTGTGCTACACCCCTGCTCTTTGATCCAGGCTTCCGGCAGCAGATTCAGGCAGACCAACAAAGCAAGCTGGAAGGCAAGGTGAAACCAGGGGAGAGGGAAACACCTTTTGTAATCCCTTTCCTCCTCAAGGCTTACAATGGTGGCTCACAAGAGGATTTCTTTTTTCTCAGTTTGAACTAATGGAGTGAACGATTTGATAAAAGCCCGATAAACAAGATTAGAGTAAAACGTCTACTTAAAGGGTCATTGGCGGAGGGTGATCCTTAAAATCCCATTGTCTATTCATTTGGAGATACTTTTGCATAGGTATAAACCGACGATCCACAATTTTATAGGTAGTCCTTGACCTGTAACCCTTTGCTCAGTGACCATCTGAAGTTACAGTGGCATTGAATGAAGGAACTTTGCTGAAATTGTAACTGTTGCTGAAATTGTGGCTGTTGCACCATCCTCACAATCATGGAATTATGGGGTGCTTGGCAGTCTGCCCACACGTATGACCGTGGGAGGGAAACCTCCGCTGCTTGTTCCTCACGAACAGCCCGAAGAGAGCTCTCAGACTTTGTCCAGCCTCGGCTTTCAGAGAGAGAAAGAGACACAGAGAGAGAGAGAGAGAGAGAGAGGAAGGGAGGGGGGGAGGGAAAGAGAGAGAGAGAGAGGAAGGGAGAGAAAGAAAGAGACAGAGAGAAGGGAGGAGAGATGAGAGAGACAGAGATGAAAGAGAAAGATACATGGAGAGATAAACACACACACACACACACACACACACACATGTAAAATGAAGAAAGGAAGGAAGGTTAAATCAGGAGGGGGAAGAAAGGAAGGAAGGTGAAATGGATTGTACTGCCTGCTGGATTGTACTGCCTACTGCTGCCCACCGCCGTGCGGCACAGGCAATGAGGGAGAACAGGCAACGAAGCACAGGCAATGAGGGAGAACAGGCAACAAGGGAGAACAAGCAACGAGGCACAGGCAACGACGGAGAACAGCAATGGATGGCGGTCATGTACTGCCACCACCCACTGCCGTGAATCTCCCTCTTCCGTGCGGTGCTAAGATTGGCCATTTTCCCTTGTTGCTTGTGCCCTGGAGCACTGTTTTTCATTCTCCCATGCGGTGCAGGTGACCGATGGGCAGTTGCTGTGGCTGCAGTCCGGCCACCAATCTTAGCACTGCAAGGAAAAGGGAGATTCAAGGTGGTGGGCAGCGGCAGTACATGACCACCATCCATCGCTCCATTTTCCCTCTTTCTCCCGTGCAGTGCTAAGATTGGTAGTCAGGCCATGGCCACAGCAGCTACCCTGGTTGGTCACCTGCACCGCATGGGAGAATGAAGAACGGTGCTCCTGGGCACAGGCAACAAGGGAAAACAGCGGTGGACAGCGGTCATGTATTGCTGCCACCCGCCAACGTTCTCCTTCTTTCTCTCATGTGGCACAAAGACCAAACGGGGCTGCTGCTGAGGTGGCAGTCCAGCCTCCAATCTTCACACTGCACAGGAGAAAGAGGGAGAACAGTGATAGAAGGCAGTCATGCATTGCCGCCGCCCTCCACCATGAATCTCCCTCTTCCATGTGGCACTAAAATTGGTGGCCGGGCTGGGCCTCAACAAGAGGCAGGCAGCGATCATGGTGGTAGGCAAAGATGGTGGCTGTCAACATGTAAGCAAGAATCTGTCCACCCCAGCAGCAGCCCTTGTCCTACTGCCGCCACCTGCCACGTTCTCCCAGCCTCCAATCTGCGCACCCTGCAGGAGAAACAGGGAGAACGGTGGAAGGTGGCGGCAGTAGGATAGGGACGGCTGCTGGGGTAGCCAGATTCTTGCATACATGTGGCCCACCGCCATCTTTGCCTGCTGCCATGATTGCTGAGTGTCTCTTCCTTTCCCACCAATCTGTTCTCTGGGGAAGGAGGCAGGCAGCAGGTTGGTGAATGCAAGCAGCTCTTAACTAGGGCTGGTGGCTGCTAGTGGCTTACTGTGAGGGAAAGGCAGGTGGCTCGGTGGGTGAGCAAAGATGGTGGCATCGGTCATGGCGGGATTAGACGTGAGTGGGCCAGAAGTGTGTGGGCTGGAAGTGCGCAAAATCATGGCAGGGAGGAGAGGGGTGGGAGGAAAGAGGCGGGGTCAGCCAGTGTTGCAACGGCGGGCCAGATTATGAAGAGCAACGGGCCAGATGTGGCCCGTGCGCCGTAGTTTGCCCACCCTTGTTCTAAGGTATGCCTGATATCTAGTATAAGTGATACAAGTATATTGCTGAACTGATTTAAGCTGATATGTGACCATAATAAAATTTGATTTGATATTGTTAAACTAACTGGGAACAATGTTATTAAACAATTTAGATGCAATTTGAAAATTCTTAAAGACTTTAAGTATATCTTATATCTAGGAAAGAGAGGTGTTTGTTTGTATGTGCTCTATACAAACTTGCATCTTTCCACCAATCTATCTCAAACTTGACAAATAGATAGCTAAGCGTAGTAAGATCAGCACTTTCGGGGTTAGCAAAGCATAGGAGGCATTTTTCCCTTAATTTTTGGGGTGCAAAGAGGACACTGTTCATTAAAAAGCAGCAATTATTTACTGCTCATGTGCAGAATTGAAAAAAGAGGACACTACAGTAATAAGCAGCACTTCTCTACTATGCATGTAAAGATTTTAAACTGTGGCGGCACTCTGAAACTGAGCTGCCATACTTTCCAGCCGCACCAGCATTGCCCAAGCAAGTTCCGCACAGCTTCCCCCAACGACACAGGCATTCAGCAACCACGCCTTCCCGCAGCTGCACTCCTTGCCTGTCTTGTGCCGGCCTAGTGCCACCGCCATTCTATCTTTGCTGTTTTCCCTGGCTGTCCACCTTTCTGCCCAGCAGGAAAGCAAGGGTAAAAGCTGCCTGCTTCTACACCACCCAGAGCCGCTGTTTGACAGGCAGCTGCCGTAGGACCAGGAAGCCTTTCCCCCTGCTTTTGGGGCAAAGGGAACACCACCCCCACTGCCTCCACCATTGTCACCGGCTTCCGACCCTTGCTCATCTTTCCACATGGCATGGCACTGGTTGGGAGACCGAAACAATGTTGGAGGCATACAGGTGGGGTTCCCTTTTCCCCTTGACCAAGCCCAAAGGCTGACTGCTCCTACAACCCACACCTGACTGGCTGCCTGGTCTTACAAGGGAGGGAAAGGAAAGGAAAAGAGGAAGAAAAGGAAAGGAGGAAGGGAAAGGAAGGAAAGGAGGAACACAGAAGGAAAGGGTAAAGGAAAGGAGAAAGGGAAGGAAGAACAGGGAAGGAAAGGGGAAAGTAAAGCAAGAAGGGAAGGAAGAACAGGGAAGGAAAGGGGAAAGTAAAGCAAGAAGGGAAGGCAATGGAAGGAAATGAGAAAGGAAAAGATAGGAAAGGAAAGAAAATGAGGAAGGGAATTGAAGGAAAGGTAGAAGGAAAGGAAAGGATGAACATAGAAAAGAAAGGAGGAAAGAAAGAAAGGGAAGGGAAGGAGGAAGGGAAAGTAAATGAAAGGAGCAGTGTGACACATCGTGCCCTTCCCAAGGAAGAGGTGGGAGATGAAGAGGAGGACGAAGAGGAGGGAACAACATGACAAAGAACAGGGGAGGAGGGAGAAGAAGATGA
>JANHGC010003005.1:134431-152892 GCA_027560395.1 Boaedon fuliginosus | reverse complement strand
ATCAGAGCTTTACAACACTCCCCAAGCAGTTACAGAGTCAGCTTATTGCCCCCAGCAATCTGGGTCCTCATTTTACTGACCTTTAGAAGGATGGAAGGCGTGGTGCGATTCGATGTGACAACCTGCTGAACAAGTCAGCAGAGTCTGCAGTACTGCATTTAACCACTGTGCCACCGAGGCTCCAGAATGGACAATTTGTCTGACTTCTGCTTGCCAGGTTAGAGCAAGAAAATCTATGACGGAATAACAGAGTTGGAAGGGACTTTGGAGGTCTCCTAGTCCAACTCAGGCAGGAAATCCTAAACTATTTCAGACAAATGTCTAATCTCTTCTTTAAACCTCAGTGTTGGAACAGTATTCATTTGATAGAAAAAAATCTTTATAACCTGAGTCACCAGAGAAATTATTTAGAATCTGTAAAGGCATTTCAAATTTATGCTGGAAATGTTAAAAGAATGGACATCATCATGTTTGCTAGTGTTTGAAACTAGAAAAATTATGCATTCCAATACATACACTGATTCAGAGGATCTTAAAGATTAATATACAATTGAGACCAAAGGATTTTCTTTTGGGATTGATAGACAAAGAGTTGGGAAAAAGTTATGTAAATTTGTTTATGTACATGACAACTGCAGAATAAAGATAGGATGGAGGAATGGTTAGTGAAGATGATAGAACTTGCTGAGGTGGCCAAATTTCTTCTTTGATAAGAGGAAATACAATATTTACATTTATTGCTGACTGAAAACGGCCTTCATTAAGGAAGATCTGAAACTACATTTTTGTATCTTTATTCTTTTCTTTTCTTCCTTTATTGCACTTTACCCTTCTTTTTGATTTCTTTTCTTTCTTTTTTTCTTACTTTACATTACTTTGCATTTGTTTTTAATCTTCCTTCTTAAGAAATCATTAATGAAATTATAGTTAAAAAAGGAAAAGAACAATTCATAACTGTCCACAGGCAGCATTCTGAAGCCACCATAGCGGTTTTCATCTATAAACTGAAGAAACCAGATCAAATTTATATCTGTATGAATATGACACTTCCCAGTACAGCTATTAAGCATGAAAAATATATTGGACCTTACATTATTACTGCCTAGATTGTGTCAAATTCTTCTACAGACTTGGTTTTAATGTGGTTTTAATGTGGATTCCAGCAGCAATTCCATTGATATTTTTTCCACAGATGTTGGATTTTGATGCTACAAATACCTCTTTTTTGGAACTTTGTTATCTGCTGAAGTACTCTGGAATGTGATTTGTGAGGTACCTGTTCAATTTCAGGAAGTTAATGTTAGTGATGGTATTTTGGTGTTTGATACTATTAAATGCAAGTCTAATCCTTACCATGCAGAACCTTTGCAGTGCCTGAGGGACACTAATCTAACACTCTCAGGACAAGTGTGAATTTAACCAATTGTTTTTGAGTCCTTTGCCCATGCATTCTCAGAAGATCTGTGCAAGATGCAGATATAAATTGTACAAGGAAATTGATACTCTCCCTGAAATCTACAATCTGCTAGGATTGTCAAACCAAAGTGGCTTTTTAATTCCTCAGTTTGAAAGTTTGTCTCATTCTTTCAGGAATTCCACAAAAGATATCATTCTTGAGAGTGCTGGAAGCCCATGAGACGGTTTTTAAAGAACGGTGGCTTGCTCCTACCTATGACACTGTCATGTTGTATTTTGTTAAAAAAACAAAACAAATTGAATTCATAGCAGTTATATATTGGACTTGGTATAGTCCTCCTGTAGATCTCACCATATAGCACAGTTTACACCATTTCATATGTTGACAAAGCTCTTTCATTTGTAGGCTAAAGTACATTTAAACAGCTTTTAAAGTATTCTACATGTTTCTCTTCTTCCATTTGTACGTGTAACTGATTGTGTCAATGTTCTGCAAGTCATCTTTTCAACCTGTCTTCTCATTGAATGCTGCATACTCAAATAGCAGGGAAATGACTTTACTGTTGAAGCACAAATAATTCAACAGATTATTTCTTCAATTGTCCAGTTTCTAATTTAATTTCAGACCCACACTTTAAATTTTGTTGATGAGAAGGTGAATTTTGTTTGGTTCCATACAATTCCCAAAGCTTTTGTGAAGAGGTTGAGAAATCAATGGATCATTGCCTTTGTTTTGCAGCACAGAATCACTGACAAGTGATTGTACAGTGCAAAAATTGTAAAATGCAAAAGTCCTTTAATAAAATAGAGTTGTACTCTATAACTGTCTCTGTCTCCTTCCTATGAAGGTATCTCCTATGAGATGTGACAAGGAATCCATCTATTAGTTCTGTAAACCCCTTTTTATAACCTCTGACAGGCAGCTGGGTCAATGATTCATTCTGGAGCGAGTTTTGAATCATAACTCCTCCTTTGATTGGTCAATAATGATTTCAAATTTATACAGTTGACATACAACTCCTCATAGCTCTATCTGTTTCTGAGATGCAGTCTGCTATACAACAGAATATATGCTTTCAGGCAATAATAACAATCATTTCCGCTAATCGGAAATGAACCTCGGAACAATACTGCCCACATGACTCTTGAAGCATAACCAATATTTCCTCTCTGGCTGCTGTCCATAGCAAATGTCTTCCTTCGTGACACTCATTTAGCTAGTCCTAAACTTTCCAGCAATGAGCTATTGATTTGACTCATAAAGACCACCTAAGGAGAAGTAGAGACTGAAGTGATCCTATGAGAAAATGTGTGGTGTCTGGGTATAAATATACTTGTTGAATGGTAGGACAAGGCTCATTCACTGTGCCAAATGGAAGACTCACATGTCCCTTTTGCTTCATGCTTTACCTTTCCCATCAGCACTGTGGATTGAAATAAGTGTATATTTTTATGCTTTGGCTAACAGCAGGCTTTCCTTTTTTTTCTTTTTTCTTTACTTGTAATTGATGATTACCCTTGGTAACCTGCAGTAGAAACATTCATCACTGTATATGCCAAGTCAGTGATTTCAAAGATAAAGCAAATTTTCTATGCATAAACTATATCGGCTACTTTCAAAAGTGACATTGATTGGTCTTTTCAGAGTCAAGAACATGCTCGGTTTGCCAGTTATTTTGGTTTCATGCATCAATGCATCATCCCTCCCTGGCCACAGGCCAATAGGGAGTTTGAGAGATTTATGCAGCTGCTGAAAAATGTTCTTCAAATTGCCATGGTAGAAAGTGCTAACCTGCTGCAAGAACTGTTCAATTTTTAAGAAGTTATAGGAATATTCCTTGCTGCTCTGCTGGGATTTCATCCGCCATTGCTATTTTGGGCTGGTAAGTCAGAACTACATTGCTTAGTTGAACATTCCATATTGAAATCTCTCTTTGCAATAATGGAATGTTTGAGCAAAATGTGCAATTAAACAGTACGCAGATGAAAGCAGGGAAGCTACAGTTACGTCTTTCAAAGTTGAGAGATATACGGTAGTGCCTGTCAAAATTATCAATGCTACTCCAACGGTACCTCTATCAGAACAAGAAGATACTAATTTGTAGTTCAAAGAGGCAATAATGAAGTCACTAGGTGTGCTTCATTTTGATGATCTTCTGCACATCTGTAGAAGAATCTGTTTCAGATGACTATACTTGAATCTTATTGGCTAAAATCTGCTAGCCAATCCATTGAACTGTTCCCATTTGAGACTGCATTAATTCCTGACTGCTCCTTTACACCATCAAATGTTTCCCCACCTTCTGAAATGAAGGAGGTCCTATCCATAAGAATTCACTAGATAAGAATTCAACATTGACTAGAAAACACAAGGAATACATTGGTGTGAGTGTATTCCAAGAGCCTGAAATCAAAACCAACACTGTAACACAAAATGTCATAATCCTTTCATTTTAAATACCGATGGCACGGCCTGAAAACAGGCTGTGAACATCAAGTACTCTAAAAATATGATAATGGCTATTGCATATACTGTATGTCCTAGAAAGAAATTTATTTAAAAAAGGATGTATACAAATGAACATTTATGATCTTGGCATGTTAGATTCCCCATCTAGCAAGTTTAATGACATTTCCTGTTTTTTTGGATTATATTATGGCAGTTTGAGATCATCTGTCAGTTAAATTAACACTATTTAGATACATTCTGGGCCAGGAATCATGACACTGTCAAAAACAGACTAAAAATGTATTATTTGCAAATCTCACTGTGTAAATCTTAACATCCGAGTAACAGTTTTTGCAAAACTAACCCTAGTTATGTCATTTTAAAATCTCAAGCAGCAATCTAGTAGGCTCTTTCTATTGTAAAAGTTATGCGTTGCAGTGATGCATGAACTTCCATTTTCCTAACAAAGAAAAGCAAGACATCTTCACCCTAAAACAATCTGCATCGCAATAAATCTCTGCCAGGAATTACATTCCGAAGTCAGGATTTAGAACACTGTGATATGGATAGACCTGGTCATGTGTGGTGCTATATGCATTGACATATGACAAAGAGATGCTCGTAAATGATTGGATCTTGGGAAGCTGGTTGCATATGCCTACCAGAGACAGGACATCTTCTCAATGTGTCATTGCAGATAAGGCTGGAAAAGCTTAGTGGAATAGGGATGCTGCCAGAGAAATTTCAGGAGCTGCTTTTATCGGGGGAGGGGGGGAGTTTGGCCTGTCTCATGCATGCTGTTGCCTAGACATGTCAGAATGATCTTAGTCACAGTGATCATAAACTAATAGATTCCACAATGAGTCAAAAGGTATTCTTCCCCTTTGTGATGTCAACTGATTAGACAGCCTGACAATTGCTGCAGAACCTACTCCAGCTAGAAGTCTGTCTGATCTCCCTCATGCCCAAGTGTGAGATGAGGCTATAAACAAAGGTAGAGCTGTTTGATGGAGCCTGCATAAAGTCATGTCTGCTCCCCAGGTCCCATCTTCTGTCCTTTAACCTCAATCATTGCAAAGGAGGAATCTTTGATTATTCCTTTGGGTTTGATCCTTGCTGGGAGGATTGTCTTTGAGTTGTAAACACTTGAAATCCAGTCACAACAAGGACTGAATTTGAAAGACTGAAAGTTGGATTCCTTCTTGCTTCTAGCAAGGTTGAGCCTTACAATGGCTTTCTTATTATGGCTGCAAACCAAAAGACAGTACCCCACATGTTAGTTAGATTTCTGGTGAATTTCATTATATTTTAGTTTTGTCTACTTTTTTGTTACTTTTGTTTTGTCTTATTTTTAACTTTTTTCTGTAGGACAAGAAGCAATGCATGGAAACTAATCAAGGAGAGAAGTGTCAGGCTCTGGATCCTGTGAGGCGATGGTCCCTTTAAGGCAAGCTGGCTTATCCTGTGAGGCGATGGTCCCTTTAAAGCAAGCTGGCTAGCTAACGATAAAAGGCCTCACCAGGACTCCACCCCTGACACTTTCCTCGCATCGATCAGTACTCACGTTGTGCAGCAGAATAAACGAAGGTTCTACGAAGGCCCTGGTCTCCGTGTGTTCCTTTTCATCGCTTGATGGCATGACTGACTGACAGGAAGGAAGGTAAAATCAGAGGAGGGGGAAGGAAGAGTTAGGGAGCAGCATGCTGGATTTATATTGGTGGTCCCTGAGATTTAAAATTATGAATTTGGTGGTCCCTGAGGTCAAAAAGGTTGGGGACCCCTACCCTAGTTTACCTTGCCTGCTTCTGCTGACCGAGAATGCGTGGCCCAGCTCTGATGATCCAAAAAGCCCCTGAGCCACTGCATATTCTTTTCCCAGCTTCCCTGCACTTGTACACATGCACACACTCTGTACCCTCTTTCCCTGACCTCTCTGAACTTGTCCTACACTTCCACAACGCCCCCCCCCACACACACACACATAAACTCCTGAAAAACATGTGTCAGGCTTCTCCCACCTCTTTGCAGCATTCCTGTACTCCTTACCTGGAACTCCCTCCACTTCTCACATAGCAACCTGCACATCTGGACTTATGACAGCAATCAAGACTGCCAATATTGTTGTTGCTAAGCAATACGGTCACATGATGTTGCAGGATCAACTGCATTGCTTAGCAGTGGAAATTCTGGTCCCAATTATGGTCATAAGGACTAGAATACATGAACATATGCATGAAGTTATACCTCAGACCTGGTGCTTTCAACATGATTCTCAATGGTAGCCTCCCAACCATTGATGCCAATCTTCCCACAGGATCTTTACTTTGTCCCAAACCTTTTGAGACCTTTCAAATCATCATGCTTCCCTCTGACTTGTTATTCTTTCTAATCTTCTCAGAAACAATTTCACGGACATTATCTATTATTTGGGGAAAATGTCTAAACTTAGATTTTGTCTCATGTATCCAAAGTCCTTTCCATAAAGGTCCATTAAATCCCATTATTACTTTATATTCTTAACAGGTAAGGGCTGAATTTATATGGTCCAATTCTCTTCTAATTATCAAAGTAGTTTTGGGGGCTCACTGCAAGACTGAAGCCCAGATATCACTGTAAGGTTATTACATTACATACATTCAACTTTTCTCTGAGAAACTATCATTGTCTGATTTATTTGCTTGCATTCAGAAGCGTCATCGCTCCAATGACTCCACAGCATCTGGTAGGGACCGTAGCCACAGTTGTGACTCTGCGGAAGGGCTACCGTGTCGATCCAAGGATGAGGCCTGGCTACTGGAACTATGTCATGCCTTCCTCCAGCAATACATACAGTATCTGCAGAGCATGGGCTTCATCTTAGTACAAGTGCGCCCAGCCTCACCTGCTCGCAGGTTAGTATGATTTAGCAAGGACAGGGGATTTGCAAGTGAGGTGGGAAGAAGGTTTTGTTTTTTTTAACAGTTCTAGGTTGCATTAAGCATATGGCAGAGACATGCTTTCTTTGGAAGAGAACTTCCCGCAAAATGTGGTTGAAAAATTATCAGGTGAAAAAACTTGTTAAAAGTAGACATGCAAGATTTTAAGTTTGTTTACGATATACTGAATTTTAAAAAAAGAGAGGTTATCCTGGCAGGTCTTTGAACTTCTTTCTGTATTACTCTGGACTTCCAGCAGCACCAGCCGGATTAGAGCGCTGGCATCAATGGCGGGTGAGACACGGGGCTCCTTCTCATACTCCAGGCCAAAGGCGGATGGGAGTCCAAAGGTAAGAAAGCTAAATATGGGCAGGGTGCTAGCAGGCTCTGCTGGCATTGTTACTTCATCATAGATAGGTGCTTAACTGGAGGGAGAATGGGCCATCTAACAGAGAGTTTGGACCTCATGTTTCCTAGCCAGTGATCTCTTTGGAAGCATATTTTCTAAGTAACCATTTTATTTTATTTATTTATTTGTTTGTTTGTTTGTTTGTTTGTTTGTTTTGATTTATACCCCACCTCATTTCCCCGGTCAAAGGGAACTTAATTTGGAGCCGTACTCCTGAACAAAAAATGTATTGATTTTTCTAGACCACGAACCCTCCTGTCACAGCATACCATTTGCAAAGAGCTTTGCCTGGGGGCATTGTACTAATGGAATTGGCTTTCCAGGTGAGTGAAAATTGCCTTTTGCCATGACCAGACGATATGGCTTAATAAGTAAGAAGAACAGGGTTCCAAGGTCAGCATATTCTCAAGATGAATTGCAAGGACAATAGGGAAACTAAGGCTATAGCCAACTATTGTGAGACGGTATGCACTAGAATTGCTGGCGTTGTATGTGTGTGTCGGTGTTTGTAATCTTTCTAGGGTCAGGGCCATGTTTCAGCTGAGTATTTTTTGGGATTGGTATGCTAAAAATATGGTTTGAACCTGAGACAAACTAATTTTATTTCATTTAAATTTATGTTCAAATGAAATTAAAATCAAATATATTGTTATGACGCCTTCAGTTACATATTCAATCATTTCCCCCTTAATATCAGATTAAACACTATCTTTTATAACAAGTTTTGGGATTCTCTAGGACCAAATGCAGCAGTTGAGCTAGAGAGGGAAAAATAGAGTTGAGATAACCATGGAAGCAATATCAGTGAATTAGCTGTTTTAAGGAATAATATTTATTTTGTTTTACTTAGTTTTAGATGCTTTTATGCCACTTCACTTTTTTTAACCTTCTTTAAGGTTTATATGGCATATAGCTGCATCTCTATTTTGTTGTTGTTTCATATAAATCCCCTTTGGAATTTGGACATATTTGAAAATACGATTTCTGTTTGTATAGATTTTATGCAAACACACTGTGTGTCTGCCTCACAGTTTCTAAATAAATGTTGTAATACTACAAGAAGCAAATAGGATAAATTCCAAGGACAGTTTTCAGAGTTAATAAAGGTAACTGCAACGTATGGCTGTTATGGACAAATGAAAATTGATATTTCATCTTTTGCTCCTCTTAGGGATGCTATTTTTGTGTGAAACAATATGCACTGGAATGCTCACGAATCCCCATGGGCCAGACTGTCAACTCACAGGTAATATTGCCATGATTAGGGTTTTCCTAACAGGTAAAACTCAGTGGATGTAGAAAATGTCATCAAAATATATGCAGCTTGAACCTTGTAGGCTGTCTGTTTTCTTGATTTTTGCATCTTAGGCATTCAGAGTCCTGCTCATCAAGTGACCACACTGCTGGATTGATTGATTGATTATATGTTTTCAGTTGAGTAGCAAGTCTTGGTGGTCACAAAGGTAAACCTTCTCTGGGACTGTCTGCAACCTACTCCTTCAGGCCTCCTAACAGTGCACCCATTGTTGATATAATTGAGACCATCCACTTTGTGGCTAGTTGTCTTTTTCTTGTCTTTTCTTCCACTTTTTCCAGCATTATAGACTTTTCCAGAGAACAAAGTTATATAATGTGACCAAAATACGAATAGCTCAGATTGTTTTATGATCCATTGTATGATTTTCTTGGCTACCTATTTTATTCTCAAGGGTCTTCTCCAACATCAAAGTTCAAAAGCATCAATATTCTTTCTATCCTGCTTCTCCAAAGCCTCTTTCACATCCTTCAAGTGTCACAGGGGAAATAATTCCCTGCATAACATATAGATGGGTCAGTGTCTGACTATCATTTCCAAGGCCTTATTTTCTATTTGTTGGTATTTGGTCCTAAAAAGCAGAAACTAACCAGTCAGAATCCTTATTGTCACTTCTAAAACTATTTGCTCTACCTGCAATCATTAGTTTGTTCTTTTGTACTACATATTCAGTATTGGTTCTATTTTTTACTCTGCTCCTTGACTTTTATTACCAGAACTTTCAGATTATTTGCATTTTCAGCTACCAGGGTAATGTCATTTGCATAGCACAGGTTATTAATGTTTTCCACTGAAATTTTAAAACCACATTTATCTTCTTCCAATCCAGTCTCCCTCATTATATATTCTACTTTTGGTTGAATAAATAAGGAATGGGTATGCAGCCCTTTCTCCTTTGACTAGCTGAAGCCAATTTTTTTGTGTTTCATCCTTCTTCATTCAGTCTTTGGCTTCCCAACTCGTGTATAAATTGTCATAAGAGGACAATGGGAAGTTCCAGAATGCCCATTTTCCTAAGCATATCCTGTAGCTTGATATGGTAAATATATGCATATGTCTATATTCAATGAAGCACATACTGATTTCTTTTTTATATTCTCAATTTAATCAATTATCAGCAGGTATATTTTTTCTTCATTAATGTTTTCTAAAGCTTGAGCCTCTGGCCTCTCTCTTCCCATATATGGTTTTAATTTACATTGGATGATCATATTTTATTGGCCTGTGAAATTTACCATATTATGTGATAGTTTGCTCATTCTGCTTTTTTTCTTTACTATTGTGCATATTGACTTCTACTTTATGTTCAGTGTATCATTCTCTACCTTCGTTGACATGGTCCTGTTAAAACATTTATTGATTTTCTTTTTCTGTTGCTTGCCATATTTCTGTAGATTTTCCATCAATTCCTACATCAATTCCTACAGTTTTCTGACTTAGCTATAACTGGAGTGTTGATCTGAGTTCATCTTCTTACTAGAGATTCTTATAAAACAGGAATATAATCCTAAGTAACTTAGCTGTACCGTAGGGGAAGTGTGGAAAAATATTTTGTTTGATCCTTTTTGAATAATTGTTATCTGTCCATTGGCATCCTTTAATAGACAAGTACAAAATTAGAACCTCCTCCTAATTTTGGAGGTCTTTAGGAGGACTATCTTTGTTCCATGTCTGTTTCCATTTTTCAGTGTCCTTATAAATGTGATTGTATTCTTGTATGTTCCAGCAGAATTCTGAAATTCTTAAAATTCCTTCTTGAGATCATTCTCTTTCTTGGCTTCAGTTTGTCTTCTCTTGGCAATGTCTGTATCAGCGGTTAGGGCATAAATGTGGATCAATATAATGTAAAAGAGGTGTCTGCAAAGTCTCACTGATATTATTTGATTATTGACTTCATTGTGTCCATTAACTCTTGTTGATCTAACCATCCTGACAATGAAATGTGTGCTACTCTCTTCTTGTTTTTGTTTATTGAGTAGCAAATCATTTGAAAGAGTCATATTCCAATCCACTTCCATTCACTGATGTCTAAGATATTCATGTGTAATCAATTCATTTTATTTTTCACTGTTCATGCTTCTTAACTTCCATGTCCCTACTGTAATTTTCTTTTCAGCTTTAGATTTCCTGTATGGCAATATGAACAGATAGACATCTGGAAGGCTTCAGTATAGCCACATCATAAGCAGTAGTAGTTGTTTTTCAGTTTTCTAATTGCTTAATTGTTGATCCTTTGCTCCATGTTTATTTATTTTATTTATTTATTTATTAGATTTGTATCCCACCTCACTTCCCCAGTCAGGGGGAACTCAAGGCGGCTAACAACAATTTAAAATACGTATTTATATAATATAAAAAATCTAAACAACAATCAACACATTCAAAAAAATGGGGACACATCACTTCCGGGCCATCCAACAGACCCAGGTCTTTGTGGCTTTACAGAAGGCCAGCAAGGTGGGGATGGTCCTGATCTCTGCAGGGAAGGGTTTAGCATGGGGGCCCGCCAGCCGACATTGTTTGGCTGACGGGATCCGTAGCAAGCCAACTCTCTGGGATCTAACTGGGCACTGGGAGTAGCAGGAGGCGGTCTCGAAGGTACCCCACTCTTAAGCCATGTAGGGCTTTAAAAGTTGTAATTAGCACCTTGAATTGCACCCGGAAGACCACTGGAAGACCACTGGGAGCCAATGCAGCTCGCGGAAGTTAGATGTTATGGGGATGCACCGAGGTACAACCTCAATCACTCGTGCAGCCACATTTTGGACCAGTTGAAGTCTCCAAATGCTCTTCAATGGCAGCCCCATGTAGAGCGCATTGCAGTAATCCAATTGAGAGGTGACAAGGGCATGAGTGACCGTAAGAAGACCCTCCCGGTCCAGAAAGGGATGCAATTGGTGCAGCAAGTGAACCTGCGCATAGGCATCTCTCATCACAGCTGAAAGATGGCGGTCTAATTGTAGCTGCAGATCCAAGAGTACCCCCAAATTGCGCACCTGTTCTGAGGGGAACAATTTATCTCTCCCCAGCATAAGAGATGGATAGTCAACTGGGCCACAGGGGGCAATACCCACAGCCATTCGGTCTTGTCAGGGTTGAGCCTGAGCCTATTGGTCCCCATCCAGACCTTTACATCCTCCAGACACTGGGACATCACCTCGGCGGCATCACTAATTCAATCAGGGGCAGAGATGCATAACTGGGTATCATCAGCGTACTGATGATACCCTATCCCATGTCGTCGGATGATCTCACCCAGTGGTTTCATGTATAAGTTAAATAGGAGAGGGGAGGGAACTGAGCCCTGAGGAACCCCACAAGGCAGGGCTCTTGGGTTCAACCTCTGTCCCCCCACCAACACCGACTGGGTATGGCCCGAGAGGTAGGAGGAGAACCACCACAATACGGTGCCCCCCACTCCCAACCCCCTAAACCACCTCAGAAAGATACAATGGTCGATGGTATCGAAACCTGCTTAGAGGTGAAGAAGGACCAGGATAGAGGAAACTCCCCTATCCCGGGCATGCCAGAGATCATCCACTAGTGCGACCAATGGCATTTCGATGCTGTACCCAGGCCTGAAACCAGATTGCAAAGGATCTAGATAATCAGCTTCCTTCAAGGCACACGGGAGCTGAGAGGCCATCACCTTCTCAACAACCTTCCCCAAAAAGGGAAGGTTGGAGACTGGATGAAAGTTGTTCAAAACAGCTAAGTCCAGGGAAGGCTTCTTGAGAAGGGGCCTCACCACCGACTCCTTCAAGGCCAGTGGGAAGGACCCCTCTCAAGGAAGTGTTTATAACCACCTGGAGCCAGCTGCGTGTCACCTCCCGGCTAGCCGAAACCAACCAGGAGGGACATGGATCCAATAAACAAGTGGTGGCACTCACTGCACTCATGATTACATTACCTTGAAGTTACAACTAGGCACCTATGGTCCTGTGATCACATTTCAAGTTCTTGGCAACCAGCTCACATTAATGATCAGTTATAGCATCCCACAGTCACACGATCATGTTTTGTGGTGGGGAAAAGCCCATTTGATAAGTTGGATTCGGATTTACAACCACATTTATTATTTATGATTTGCATAATGACCATGTAATTTTCTTAATGACCACAGTGATCTGTTTAATGACCATTATAAAAACAGACATAAAATTGAGTCTAGTCATATGACTTATGATCACAGCAATTTATGACCAAAATTCTGGGCTTAATTGTCATAAATTGAGAACTACCAAATATTTTATTTATTTATTTATTTCATTAAATTTGTATGCCGCCCAACTCCCACAGGACTCTTGGCAGCTAAATAAAGGAGAAGTGTGGATATATATACTAGCCTGAATTTTTTGAAGGAAATATAGGATATACTGAATGTTCAGTTTGTACTTTGAACAAGTATTCCTTGTTATAGTTTATATAACATTTGAAAGAAGGAAAGATTTTACAATAATAGAACAAGCCCCAATACACTTATATTGTGGTAGATTGGATTCAAGTACTACAGTTTCACCATTGTTTTATGTATGGAGAAGAAAGTAATTTATGTGGCATGAAATACTGAATTTAAAAAATCAATTTTCTTGTTGTAATTTATAGAACATTTGAAGGAGGAAAATAAGTTCTTACAATAATAGAATAAGCTATAGTAAACCTGTATTTTCATAGGTTGGATTAAAGTCATTAAATGCAGCATTGTTTTCCTTGTTTATAGAGAAGGAAGTAATTTATTTTAGTTACCTAGATATAGCCTGTTAGATTTCCAAACATACTTAAGAATTGAAATACAGTTATCCTTCAGTATTCACATTTATTTGATTCTTGATATGCAGTTATCTAATCCAAAATGTATACAGCATGACTTTCTTAGGAGGATATGTCCATTAAAATGAAAGCATTATTGGAAATAATCTACAAAGACTTATCTTTGAAGATATGCACACAAAACCTTTTAAAAATTGTGAAGGACTATAAATTGGAAAAATGAGAACCACAAATTGGTTTTTGTTGACATTGAAAAGAGGTAATTGTTTAAATTCTACACCGAGAATTTTAATATAAAAAAAGGTACAAGACAAGGATGTCCACTCTCCTCATTACTATTCATACTACCATTGGAAGTGTTATACAGAAATGTCAGACAAAATCCAGAAATAAAAAGGCATGGAAATAAAAAAGGAAAAATACAAATTACAAGAATTTGCAGATGATCTAGTATTTATTTTAGAAGAAACAATGGAATCTAGCCTTAAGTTAATGGGAAAAATAAAAGAATATGGAAAAATTGTGGAACTGAAAATAAATAAAGGTAAAACAAAAATGTTAGTTAAAAATCTCATAGAAAAACAGAAACAGGAATTGACAAAAAAAGTTAGTCCTTTGGATAGTAAGAAGATAAAATACTTGGGAATATACTTAACAGCAAGATGTGTAACAATTAAAGAAGATAACTATATAAGACTACTACAACAAAGCAGATTTGGAGAAATGGAAAAATTTGCAATTATCAACAGAAGGAAGGATTACAACTATAAAAATGAATATTTTGCCGAAGATACTTTTTTTATTTCAAACGATCCCCATAAAAATTTAAAAACAATTTTTGATGAGCTGAATACAATAATTTTGCAATTCGTTTGGCAAGGGAAAAAAGAATAAGATTGAAAATGTTGCAGGAATAAAAAAACAGTGGAGTTTTTGGCTTTGCTTGGTATTCTAGGCATGCATAAAGGAAAGGGTAGTAGAATTACATGAGGCTGGTTTTTAAGAACGTATCTATCAGATCAGAGCAGAGGAATATTTCACATTCCAATATACAGCAGGCCAGGCATCAGTCACTATTGATATACTAACTTTTCCTTCTGTTCACACAGCAGGGCTCTCTCAGATTTAAACCTTGCTTGCCATTTCCCATGGTCCACTGTCATTTAAACGTCCTGTGAGGATGCTCCAACTGGCAGATTTCCTCTTCTTTTTCACCAAAGTGAAAAAAGTAGATTAGTAGATGCCCCTTTTGTCCTTTTCTTCCTCACCTATACCCTCAAGCATTATTATTTACATTTATATCCCACATTTCTTCCCCGATCACGGGGAACACATAATTACCTGATAACAGTAATATTGTATTTTTTTTAAAAAATATTTTTAATGAAAGTTTTTAAAATGATGAAAGCTAATACAAACTAAGGAAGAAAGAAAAATAAAAAGAAATTGAAAGCAAAAAGCAAAAAGTGCAATAAAATAAAAAGGTTGAAGAAAAATAGAACAAAAAAACATGAAGAAGCAGAGGTGGGTTTCAGTCGGTCTAACAACTGGTTTGATTGATTTTTGATTTTGATTTTTTTCACTTTGGGCCCTTCCACTTACCCCCGGTTATATCTACCTATATTTGCTGTGTTTTCAGCCCAGCTGATCGGCTCTGCAGCCCTTATCAGCTGTTTTTCAGCCTAGAGGCTTCTGCAGGAAGTTTGTTTCTTTAGAAAACAAACTCTAGGGGGAAAAACAGCTGAGGCAGGCTGCAGAGCCGATCAGCTGGGCTGAAAACACAGCAAGTATAGATAGATATACTCCGGGGGGGGGGCATAAAAATGTTTTTAATTGACCGAACCGGTTTGCTAGGACCTTAATAAACAGTTCGCCTGAATCAAGACGAACCGGTAGAAACCTACCCCTGTGAAGAAGTGACTTCTGATATTCTTCACAGCAGTTATAGGCACAATTATATTCTAAGTTTTCTTTCTAAAGTTACATCATAATATTTTACTTTCTCTAATCTATCCTATCTAATCATCAAATCCATAAATCATAAGTTCATTTTATTTATTTTTACTCAAAAAATCTAGTCAAGGTTTCCAGTCACAGTAGAGAGTGTCTTTTCTGTAATCAAAGAACTTAATTTATCCATTTAAGCACGATTTGTCAATTTCACTTACCATTCTTCTATAGATGGTACTGTTGAATCTTTCCGTCTCTGCATCACGTATCAACAATGCATCATTTTATAGAAATTCTGTTTAAGATCATAATTTAAATTTTAACCACATATTTTCCCATTGTTTCATCTGTATAACTAAAATGTATAGCCCATTTAATCATACATTCTTTAACTTACTCATCCTCAGTTTCAAATTCCACAAAAATTTAAACATTTTTGCAAAAATGTGTCCATCATCAGTTCACAATTTTACTTAAAATTCTGTGTTACTTTGTTCCATACCATGAATATTTTTGCCTGTTTAGACTCTTTTGATAACTATAATGGGAATTGACATCTTACATCTGTCTGCTATATCCAATATTTCATTTATTTCATTTCATTTATTAGATTTATACCCCGCCTCTCTTCACCCAAGGGGAACTCGAGGCAGCAAACAATTACAATAAATACAGTCCTATACAATAAATTCAAAAAACACATTCATTCAACCAGTCACACCACCTATCACCTCCGGGGGAAGGTATAGGGGATCAGGGCCATGCTTGCTTCCAAAGCCAGGTCTTGATGGCCTTGCGAAATACAGGGAGGCTGGAGATGGTCCTAACGTTTTTGTGAGAACGAAGGACAAGCGAGTGGCGTGCCATAATTGAGAGCCGGGCGTTTTAAATGGGGGGGAGACAATCTTGTGCCCCGAATTAAATGCAGACGGCGTCGCGCGAGGCCGAGCTAACCAGCCGCTTCCCAGCGCTCTTCAATCGCGGGGACGAAGGGGCCGATTCGAATGTCATCAGAAATAATTGGGAAAAAATAAACAACGCGGACGACAAAAAACCCCTTTAAAAACCAGCACCGCACTTCACGCGACTCATTACTGCCGCTAAACGCTCTTCAGGATGGTCCGGGATGACCTTTCGCATAATCAGGCGTCGTCTTCAAGGCATGCGATGGCCCCCCCCCCCCCTTTTTTTGGCAGGAGATTAGCGGTCGCTTTGTTTGTCTGCGCCGCTTGCCTTGTTGTGTTGCTTTCGCGTCGCTTCCCTCGCGCCGCCGGCTACTCCTCGTAAATCGGAATGTTCTGGAAGAGGCTCCCCGATTAGAAACGGGTTTCCGGGGGGTCTCTTTCCGAATCCTGCCTCCGCCACGAGGAGGGGCTTGAAGCTCAAGCAGACGAACGAAGGCGTTGGCTTTCGGGATGGCGTTTGAGATGATGGGATCGCGAACGTTGTCATCCCAATGCTTGGGGTGGACCGAACAGCAGGACCGCTGGAGCAGGGCACCTTCACCTGGGGACACCTTGAAGCGTTGATGCCACCGGGCGTACCTGGCCGCACCTGGCCACACCCACGCACGGCCGGGTCTGCCCGAGGCACGCTTGGCAGAAACGTTGGCGCTGGAAATCGGTGGCTCTAGCATTCTGGTTTGAGAGGTTTTAGAAGAGGGAGTCTGGTTTTAAGTAGCTGTCTTTCGATTGGATCCTGATCCCCTCAGTATGTTTCCATCAGTAGAGGGAGTCCTTGTACAGTGACTGCCTTGTTTAGCGACCATCCAGAGTTACGATGGAAATCAAAACATATGATGACCAATCCTTCTATATTTATCATCTATCTATCTATCTATCTATCTATCTATCTATCTATCTATCTATACTTCTATCTCTATTATGTCTCTATATCTATTTCTACATTTATCTATCTCTACATCTATCTATATCTACCTACCTACCTATAGATCTATATCTCCATATCTCTATATCTATCTATCTCTACTATCCATATCTACTTCTATCTATCTCTATTATGTCTGTCTGTGTCTCTGTATCTATCTCTACATTTATCATAGAGATAAATCTATCTATCTCCATCTCTGTCTCTACATCTATCTATATCTATATCTATCTATCTATCCATCAACCCATTCGTCCATCATTGTTTTCAAAAACCTCAAGATGGCGAACATATCCAACACACCTTCCTCTTCCTATTTTCCCCAGAACAACAACCCTGTGAGGTGGGTTGGGCCAAGAGAGAGAGGGGAGGGAGGGAGGGAGGAACTGGCCCCAAAAGCCACCCAGCCAGCTTTCAGGGCGAAGCGAGGCCTTGAACTCACCACCTCCTGCTTTCCAGCCTGGTGCCTTCACCACTAGATCAAGCTGTGGCCGAACCTGCAACCGTCACAGGTCTGTAAAGTGGAGGGAGGCTTCAGATCAAAAGCAGAGCTGGGGGTCTTGCTTGGCCGCCCACCTCTTCAACGACCGAGTTGCCAGTCCCAACGGGGCCACTAAACGAGGACTTCGCTTATATGGCCGGAGAGCTGAGACACGCCTCCCTTCTGTCCCTCCACGAGGCTCCCTCTCTGCTCCCAGAGCCCGGGGGTCTCTCAACGCGTCCCATTGTGGCACTGCAGCAACGCCTGTGCTGCCGTTAACGCCTTCCCCACCCGGACACGGAGTTAAAATCTGGCAAGGCCACCTTTCCTTCCGCTCGCGATGGCGGGCCAGCCTCCCAATTAGCGGCCCCGATCTCCCCCTGCCCTACATCTCCTCCGATCAATACCTGACACTTCAGCAGCCAGCCAGGAGGGAGCTTAAGCACCCCACGCGCTTCGATCGACACGCGCCTCCCATTATCGTCTCCCTTCCTGCTTCCAATGGACTTGATTAATAAAGCCGTATTCCTCTCGTTTATTTCCCCATTGATTTCGCTGTCCCTCCTTCTTGGGGAGAGACGTCAACGCGGGGGGGGCGGGAGGATTGCAAAGCGAGCCTGGGGAGCACGCCGTCCCGGCGGGGCCCTCGGTCTTTTTTAAAAAAATTGAAAAACAAAACATCCAAGCAGCGGACCCCAAAACAGAGACGTGGGGCTGCGATACCCTTCGCACGCCGGCCTCGTCCCCACACACATCCTGCCTCCTATTTTGCAGGAGAAGTCTTCCACGGGCTCAAGGCAGGAGCCTCCTTAAGAAGTTCTCCGAAGTGCACCTTATTTATTGATTACATTTATTTATTACATTTTTAT
>JANHGC010003005.1:48838-62418 GCA_027560395.1 Boaedon fuliginosus | reverse complement strand
AATTATTTATTGGATTTAAATGAAATTTAATAGGGTTTTAAAATTTTGTATTATATTGTTGTTTTTTATTGTTGTGAGCCACCCTGAGTCCTCAGGGAGAAGGGCGGCATATAAATCCAATAAAATAAATGAATAAATAAAATAAATACTCCAGTTGAGTTCAACTCCTGATAAAAATGTTATATTTTGAAATAGAACATAGCAATAAGAAGCTCTTCAATCAGAAAACTTCCCCTTTCAATCGCTTCTGGAACATTAGAAGGGAAGAACGAATCTTAATTCTCAGGGAAGTCTATTCTACAACAATGAACTAACTGCAGTTCCAAGCCTCCATTCCCCATTTCTTCAAGGAAGTAAGGCATCATCTAAGCTTATCCAAGGCAGAACATATAGACAGGCTGATAAAAATAGCAGAAACGCAAAAAAGCAGAAAGTCTGCTTTTCTGCAAAAAAGCAGAAAGTCATAAAGTGCTTTATTAGTACCTACAGGACTACTGTAGGTACTAATAAAGCACTTTATGACTTAGTGTGTCATTGACTCTGAATAAGACCCGAAAACCTGTCAATAACAAGAGGTAAGTAAGAAACACAGGCATAAAATAATACTGGTAATATTATCAGTAACTAGGCCACTGCATTTTCTACCACTTATTGGATGGTCTTTAATAGTGTTGGAAGAAATGTCCATCTGGGTTCAGTTCCAAGTGGGAAGAAAGACACTGGAAACATGGAGACTGCCTGGAAGGATGGTTTTAATGGTGGAAAAGGACCACATGGTTTGAGGTCCTGGGCAAAAAAGAGCACATGGGTGAGAGAGGGAGAGAGAGTTATACTCTCTGTTGTGTTTTGAACTTGCTTCCTGTTCCTGGGCAAGAAATGTATTCTGATTGGTTGTCAAACTCCCATGGGGCCATGCAGGGTTAACTTTGTAGGTTGTCTTGATTTCCAGGACTGGTTGAATCTTACTGGGTGATGTAATGAAGGGGCTTTGGGCAATTCCAATCACCCTGGAGCTGAAGGTCTTTTGTGTTGTAGATAAGATGTTTTTTGTCTTGTAGATAAGATGGCTCAGTCTTTCTGGGGCTATTAACAAAGGTGGGGGCTGCTTTCCAAGAGCATGTTTTTCCTTTTCTCATCCAGGGAGGTATAATATTCTGCCTTTTTAATATTTCCTAGAATATTTCATTCTTCTAGGAGAGGGGTGGGTGCTAACTTTCTACAATAGCATCTTCCTCTCAGGCCACCAAACAAGGACCTTTCTGGCAATAACGTTCTTCTAGACCAATGGCTCCAAGTGCTACCAATAAAAAAACCCATTTCTTTTAACTCTCCAACATTTTTTGTAATGTAAGAAAAAGAAAGAATGGAAAAACAAAGGAGGGTTGCAGGTAGGAGATGAGAGTTTTAATCATCATTCCCTCACTCAATGCTCTAAAACAGGGGTGTCAAACTCATTCATCATAGTGGCATCACATGACGTATCAGAAGTTTCCCCCCCTTCATTAAACTAGGCATGGGCATGGCCAGCATGTGACACATCTGGCCCATGGGCTGGGAGTTTGATAGCCCTGCTCTAAAACAGTTCTCTGAAAGGGAAAGGACAATTGCAAATCACAACCCACATCCTATATTGCTTGGAAGGGCTCCCATCTCAGAGGGACGGAGATAATGGCAAGAACATTAAAAAAATGTAGCCAAAGCTGTTTGGGTCCTGGACAGATAACTTCAAATTGAAGAGAAGCCTAGACTCAATTTTTATGACTGATTTCTCCCCAGAAATTAGTTGCTGCAACAGAACTTCATCCTATGCAGTGATGATATTCTAACTGGTTCACATAATTACGTTCAACTGGAAAGAATATCACCGCTGACCCCGTCCACCTGCACCGTTCCAGCAGCACCAGCTGAGCAAGGTATACTCTGAGGCAGCATGTGGACTCCGCAATCTCGCAGTTAAAACTGGCTGCCAGGCCACGAGCCACTGAATCCACCACCCCCATTGCCTCGCAGGTGGTGTGTTGTACTGGCTGCAACATCGCGGAATTCACATGCCACCTCAGAACATAGCTTGCTCTGCTGGTGCTGCTGGAACAGGGAAGGTGGACATGGTCAGTGGTAATATTCTTTCCGGTTGAGCGCAACCCAGCAATTATGTGAACCTGTTAGAATATCATCACTGATCCTATGATATAGAAGAATTTTTTAAGTTGAACACATATTTAAAGCATATTTCTGAATCTATAAAACTCATGTTGGGATCCTTGAAACTCACATTTTCAAGCCTGGTGTGTTAAGCCAACGTGATGGCCAATGATCTTTCAACGGCTCAGAATCTAGGCAAAAGCTTTTATCCTATGCAACCACCTGCATAATGGGTTACGTGATAATGACTTAGTCCCATAATGACTTAGTCCCAATATCTACATATAGAGCAGTGTTTCTTAGATTGCCAACTTTAAAAACATGTGGACTTCAACATTTAGAATTCCTCAGCCAACATGCTGGCTGGGGAGTTCTGGGAACTGAAGTCTACACATCTCACAGATACCAAAGTTGAGAAGCCCAGCTATAGAGACATGATCTCTTTCCTTTAGTTATTTTAGACTGAGATGTGGTTGAAGAGATGGCCTGCATTTCCTTTACTGAACTGAAGAGGGCAGGCTTATCACACATTGATGCAATTGATAGATTGCAGGAGAGATGGAAGCAGGGAGTTTAGCCCCTTACTAGGGCAGTTGGGGGATAATAGTTTGTTTCCTTCAAAATAGTTCCCCTGCTGCAACTATTTCAGGAATTTCCTGGTTTCTGCATTTTCAATCAGGCTATGCCAAGATCTGTAAAGAGTCTGACAACCCTGGCTAGTAGTCAATTCCTGAAACAAACATAATCATTAGCAATCCTGGAAGTCATTTGAACCATCAACCAAGACTGTTAGCAACAAACAACACAGCAGGTGGTGCTCCTTCTGCCATCATTGTTGAAAAACACTAAAGTAAGGGAGACACCCTGGATGGCACTGCATTGTTAATCTTTTCTCAGTCCTATGGCAGTCCATGTCCTTGGGTTAGATCTGCATTGGGGAATACACATTTTCTCCTCATTATTATGACAGTGTGCTCTGAAATGCTGAGGGAGAGGGGGAGGCGGAGGGAGAACAAGAGGGAGAGGGAGAATGACTGTCACTTACTTACCGAAGCCACCAGCATTAAGAAATCTACAATTTAATAAGGATAGCACCAATAAAGCACTAACAAAGAACACAGGTGATCTATTTGCCACCATTTCTTGGTCTGTCATCCCAATTATGGCCAGACTCTGATGCCAAATTCCCAAGTAATTTCAAGATTTGATCTCCTCCTAAATGCCAGGCACTCTGATTTATTAGTTCAGCACAAACTATAGCTCTTTAAGAATTAATAATAATAATAAATAATAAAATGGGCATTCTGGCACTCTGGCACGCGCACATGTACATGGATGCATGCATGTTTCAGTGTGGGCATTCAGGGCCGAAAAGGTTCGCCATCACTGCCCTAGTGAGTGGAAAAAATAGGATATGATTATTAGGTATTCTCACTTTGTTCTGTGTTTGTGCTGAGTCATTAAGATTTCTTGAAAGAATCTTTTGGCTCTGGAAGATCTACTATTATTCCCTGCACGACCTTGGAATCTCAGCACAAGTACAGTGTAGCACTTAGGTAATTTTAGATTCTGAATTTAATGGTCTTCTGGGGCCTACCTGAGCATAATACTCTTACTGAATTGGGGATTCTTTACATGGCAATGCGAATTGCTCCACTTTCTGCAAAATATGATAAGCCAGCCTTGCTGGTTTAGGGGCCGTATTGCTAAGTAGAGCCGTGGCTTTCTAATTCCAAAACTCTGGCCTGACTAAGCCACTACTGGAGTACAGCTAAAAAACTCTGGCCTGACTAAGCCACTACTGGAGTACAGCTAAAAACACCAGGTATTGGTTTGCAAAGTCTGAGTGTATATTGTGGTCAAGAGGAGACCGAGATCGTTTATCTCATACCTATATAATTGTCTCTCTGTAGTAGTGATTCCCCACATGATGTGGAACCACAACTTCCAGCATTTCTTCCAAATTGCTTTGTTGATCATGATTACTTGAAGTTGTGGTTGAGCAACATCTGGATGGTGATTGCAACCTGCCTCACAGTAAGTCTGGTACCTTTGAATGTATTAAAATATGCTAAACTTCTGTCAGCACATTTGAATGGCATTGCCCCTACCATTTTGTTTTGATTGGGTCCAAGACATTTTAAAAGATTATGATTATCTGGAACTACAGCTAGCCATAGCAAAAGAAGACAAGACCAATTAAAAATATTTGGCAATACTTGTCCTTTAGACCTAGTATTTCCCCCAAATTTGCACCGTATCTCCCTTTGGATCTGCAAACTAATAAATAAACACTAGTATATCATAATTTCCCAACCACAAGGTTCATAATTCTTTGAAGAAATCCTCAGAATCTATTACACTATTACACTTTCCATCAACAGTGAGGCACTAGTGAAGCGGGCACAGCAGCACCTGCATTTTCTGCATCACATAAGAAAAATACATCTTCCTTTCACTGTCCTTACCACTTTCGGTAGAGAGACAATTGAGAGCATTCTGTCATATTGCATTAGTCTGATTTGGAAGTATTCCTGCTTCGGACAGGAAGGTGATGCAGAGTGGTGAGGATGGCAGAGAAGATTATTGGCAGAAGATTATTCCATCTATCCAAGACATAGCATATAAGCGATACTTAACCAGGGCCTGCAGTATTGTCTGGGACACTACACGTCCTCTTCACAAACTGTTTTTCTTGTTACCTTCTGGGAGGAGGCTTCATAGTATCCGAAGCAGAACATCCAGATTCAGTCAGTTTTGTTCCGTATAGTATCAACTTGGTGAATTCTCAAGCTTCCTCTTTCCAATATATATTCAACATGGACAGTGATTAATATATATATGGGTATTTGTATGCATGGGTGTATGGGTGTGTATATGTTGTATGTATATATATATTTATTTATTTTATTCGATTTATACCCTGCCTTTCTTCACCCGATGGGGAACTCGAGGTGGCAAGTGGTGGTGAACCTATGCCACACGTGACAGACCTGGTATGCAGAGCCCTCTGTGGCTATGCGAACTGTCGCCCCAGCTCAGCTCCACTGCACATGCACACACGGCTACCGCCAGTTCTCTTGCTGATGAGGGTGAAATGGGCCCTTCTACCCACCCCTGCACTATACTCACCTTTATTTCTGTCTTCCAAAGGCCATCTGATAGGCATGGCAGCGCAGATTGCCACACCTCAGCTGTTTGTCAGCTGCAGTGCAAGATAACTTCTAAAGTAACATGTGTGCGCAGCAAACCAGACCACTGGGTGTGGCATATGCAATGCACGTGCATTGCATTTTTGGGGTTTGTGCACGCGCACGCTTTAGGGACTCGGTGGCGAAAAGGTTAGTCATCACTAGTATATAGCATATGTGTTATGAATGTGTACACTTTTGAGAGCAGGCAACAGAATCTCATTCTTAATGTGTGCCATTGTGCCCACAGTAAAAAAGAATGATAGCAAAAGTTATCTATCTATCTGAGCCTCGGGACATTTCCCGCCTCTTTTTTTCAGGGCTTCCAAAACTGGATAATAAGTTACCTGCTCAACCCTGGTGTTCTGTGGGGGTGACAGTTGCTTTAGAGAGCAAGCCAACACCATCAGGGGAATAGCAGGAGCTGAAGCACTAACTTACCTACAGAATCAGAGCTTTTGCTGTCATCACTGGAACAATTAGCATCTCCTTTAAAATCTTCAACTGCCTCTCATTGATTTACTTAAAACAGGTGTTGTTGTCTTTTTAAAAAAAGAACAGGTAAATATTTTTTTTAAAGAGAAAGATATTACCCACAGTCAGCTAAACAACAGTAAGTTAGTGATGACATCAGGGAATAAGAAGGAACCATTAGCTGGAAGCCTCTCAATTGCATGGATAATCACAAGTGAGAGGACCTAGTAACCTAGAGCTAGAGATATGTAGAAAGTGCTGATGCTTCAATCTCTAGAAATTTTGAGAGTCCACTTTCAACAAGGTTCAAGTCTGAACTATCTGGAATCCATTTCCCCTGGCTGATGTGACCCTCTCAAGTTTGGAGTCTGTAGAGATTCTCAGTCATCCAGGTCATGGTTGTCCCAAAGGTGCTTTTTCAGGAGGCAACCTGAAAATCTTTGCAGAATATAAAGAGTATACATTTATAAAGAATATAAATTTTTCCATTCCCCAATATCCTGTCAGAGCTGAAGAAGCTTCTTGGATGAGAAGTGAAACGTCTTTAAAAAAAAATGAAGAAAGTCCAGTTGCCTCCTGAAAAAGTACCTTTGGGACTCTCAAGTTTGGGGAAAATATGATTCAAATCTTTCATGTGTTTGCGGCAATTCATTATTTACTCCAGGATCTAATCTGGGTTGTTCACTGGTACCAGAGGTTTAGTGTTCTGAGCTTTTGGACTCATGCTGGAGCCCCTCTTCAGGGAACTTTGGGAAACTCATCTTCAGTGTCACTCTACTAATGAGAAGTTCTCAACTTCAGAGAGAGGTTCCCTAAGAGGGGCTCCAGCATGAGTCCAAAAACTTGGAAGACTAAACCTCTGGTCTCGGTGACCAATGCAATCCTACAACAATATCTTGGGACATATATATTCACCTTCATTTGTCCCTTACATTTCTTTATTTTAAGGACATTGTTACACATCAATTTGGGATCAGATAACACAGCACATATTGAAATATTTATCTTAATTGTCCTTGGAATGAGGTCTTCTGCAGTTTATGAAGAAGAGGAAGCATCAGGACAATGACGCCAGCAGATGCTATAGGGACATGCATGCAAGCAGTAGGAGACCATCTGTTTCCCATAACAGCCCGCAGCGGCCAAACTGCTGCCACTTGTTTTAGGCAGTGCTACTTTTAGCTTTGTCCTAGGGAGCACAACCAGTAGCTCCTATTAGGAAGGCAACCATCTAACCCCATATGAAAGAGTAAAGAACACTGGGCTTTCTATTCTCCATTGCATTTTATTTTCCTATCACTAAGGAAACATTCCGCTTATTCTCACTGTTACATTCCCATTAAGGCAATGATGAAAAAGGTTCTGAAAGTTCAGAGCAAATGCCTCCTCCTATTGCTTGGTCAGTCTTTTGGTTCAGGTGTCAAGGAACAATATTGGTCTCAGTAGGTGTAATTGGGGTGACCTATAGGAATACACTGCTTTTAGTCTAGCATTTCACTAGCAAAGGTGTTTACGGTGTTCGTATACAAGAGTTATTACATAGTCCGTTTTATGTGAATATGATCCTGCCCGAGAATCAGAACTGGCACAGAAAACTGAACATTTGAATCTCTTTCAGGAAACATTTCTGAATATCATGAATTGTTTTGCCAGTTCATTAGTGAATACCAATCAATTCACGAATCAATTCATGAATCAATTAATCTGTTCATTAATCTATCAGTTCATTAGTCTACATCAAGAAAAAGTATTTTGTGAAGAAAGCCACTTTGGATTATCCGGTCAGGCTTAGAAACAGACTTTATAAAACACTAGGGAGACTTCCATCAATGGCAGGGAGCAGGTGCCATGTCTGGATGTAGAAATGAACTATGAAAAAAGAAGAATGGAAGATTCATGGTGCAAACTCAGTAGAAACAAATATTACCTGCTCAAGCTACTTTTGTGGCTGAAATAATTCTACAACTCCTGTCCATTTGAAGCTAGCTTATCTATGGGTGACAGAGGCCTGGATGGATTCCCTTACACCTAAAAAACAAATATATGTATTTCAAACTTACGTTCCTTAATTATACAATAGTTTGGTGCACACATCATATTAAATTATAATGTACTATATTTGTGGGGACATGGTGGCTCAATGGATAAGACGCTGAGTTTGTTGACCAGAAAGGTCAGCAGTTTGGTGGTTCGAATCCCTAGTGCCGCATAACGGACTGAGCTCCTGTTACTTGTCCCAGCTTCTGCCAACCTAGCAGTTTGAAAACATGTAAAAATGCAAGTAGAAAAAAGGTGTTCTGTGTGCCTTTGGCGTATAGTCATGCCGGCAGTGCTGGCTCTTTGGCTTTGAAACGGAGATGAGCACTGCCCCTTAGAGGCGGGAACCGACTAGCATGTATGTGTGCATGGGGAACCTTTGCCTTTTACCTATATTTGGATCTTATACAACTCTATCATTCAAAATTTAGCCTTCTGTGCAACCCTAGCAAACATTGATTTTATAAACATTTATTCAGTAAACTCCAGATAATCAAACCAATGCTTACTACAAAGAGTATGAACATGTCCATGTTTGGAATGTTTTCTTTACGTAACATAACTTCCTCAAAAATATAGTTTACTGGAAATTCAATACAGATATCCGACGGGCAGCTGTTCTGTCAGAGTGTTTGCAGAACCGCACCAAGATTTCTGAGTCGATCGCACGCAGCGCGCTTTTGACAGCCGTTCGGAAAGCGCGCCCACGAAGCGGGTAACCAGTGAACCGGTAGGAACCCACCCCTGACTCTATAGCAGCCAGATATGATAGTATCCAGGTTGAGGCATATATGAATAACTTTGTCATCAGAACACATACCATAGCAAATAAATTACAATCCACACCAGAGTTCTTTCATGCCACTCTGATCACATAAATCAGGAGTGTAAAACTCAAGGCCTGTGGGCCAGATCCAGCCTACGGGATGCTTAAATCCAGCCCATGGGGCCGACCTGGAAATATCAAAGGACCGGCCCACAGTGCTTCTGGCAGTTAAAACAGGCCACATGTGACCCCCCCACACCTCATTTTCACATTCTGTGGCCTCATGCAGCACTCTGCCTGCTGAAACCAGGCCCAAAACAGGCTGAAAACAGGCTAAAATATGGGCACCAAACAGGCCCAAAATGGGCAAGAAATGGCCTGAAAATGGCCAAAAATTGGCCCAAAACAGGCTCAAAATGGGCTGGAAAACAGGCTCATGGTAGGCCAAAAATAGGCCAATGAGAAGCCCACAATGGGCTGAAAATAGGCCAAAAACAGGCCAAAATGGGCCCAAAACAGGTTGAGAACAAGCCAAAAACTGGACAAAAATGGCCCAAAAATGGGCCATGTGGCCTGTTTCAGCCAACAGAGTGTTGCAGGAGGCATCCGTCACACCCACGTCCACCATCACCGCCCCCCTCTCCCCGCCAGCCTGCAGAGGTGAACTACAATGCTGATCTGGTCCTCGAAGAAATCCAGTTTGGCACCCCTGACATAGATTGACAGAACAGCAAGAACGTTTTATCCAACCTACCTCATGGATTGTTGTTGGGGGAAAATTGGATGAAGGAGTGTTACTCTCCCTTTAGCTCCTGAAGGAAAGGCAGGACATATATAACAAATAAATACATTGAGTTGGTTCAAAACTCAATTCTTTCCTGGATTTGATGGAATTCATTAAGCTTTTCATTGCCTGAATCCCCCCACTCCCACCCATTCTCCTGGCAGCTTTCCATTCCCCAGCTCCTCCTCTATGACCCAAGATGTTGAGTTTATAGACATGACTGTTCTTGATAAGCAGCCCTTCTTCTTAATCTCTGAGTAAACCGTGTTCCTGATATTTTGTCAGGATCTGGCAGACTACATACTGCAATTACCTCATGTTCTTTACACAAACTCATTATATATTTGCACAAAGTAAGAGTTGGGGAAGCAGCTGCAATTTCTCTATTTCTCTATGCACTTGGCATATTTATAAGCATTTGCATGTCAGCATCTCTTTGGACTTCATCTTCCCAGCATTTCCTAAGCAAAAGGAGCAGATTAATTGACATAATGATTTGAATCACATACACATTCATCAATGCAGTTTAAAGTATGTTTCTTTCCTTGTTCTTTGTCTTTCTTGAGAGAGACAGAGAGAGAGACAGAGAAAACAACAACCTTCTCTCATCCAGACTAAAAATTAATTTAGACACTTACCCACAAAATAGTGCCTGAAAAAAATTGCATTTTAGTTTGAATTAATTGCTTTCTTTTCTTTTCAGTTGAATGACCAGATGTTCACTTTGGAAGGAAAGTTTTAAATGCAGAGGAGAACATTCTCCAAACTGACCATCTCCTTGGTTCTTTTACCACAAAACTACCCAGTTTGAGGGATGCCAAGGCCTGTCATGAAAAGCAGTACTATTCTCTTGAAAGCTGCCTATCAAGTAAATATGTGTAGAAATAAATGAAGCTTTGAACCTATGACTCAAGCTCAGAGACTAAGTAACACCCTGAGCTGGTTCACTTATAGAAACTAATGTACAAGCAGAGCTCACTGGTTTCAGGGGTCACTATTCACATGGTCTAAGGTGTTTTTAGAAGAATTTCATAAAAGTTAAGATAATCACTTCAACCACCAGACAAAAACTCTGCCCTTTCTGCCATAAACATAAAAAGGGCAGATGTGTTTTATGTATTTTATATATTTTATATATTTTTAAAATTTTTAATTATTATTGTATTTAATTAATTTTTTAGGTAATAGGTAGAGTGGGTTGAGTGGTTGTGTGATTGGTGGGGAGGGGGTCCTCCCACTAAGAAGATATGGTGGGAGAGGGTGGAATGGTCCCTTTAAGGGGTGAGGGCCGGGCAATTTCAGTGGTGACTGGGAGAGGCAGATATGGCGGGAGCCGAGGGGTAAGCCATCACCGGGGAACGTGTGCATGAATTCTGAGAGTTGAAGACCACACATCTTAAAGTTGCCAAGTTTGAAAAACACTGAACTAGAGATACCAATAATAGAAGCACTAAGTCTACATCACAGAAGTTGATAAATTCATCATATCACTTTCAATCATTTGTCTCCTGTGTTGGATGAGGCATTTGCTTTGCTTAGTTCAAACTTGATTAAATCTACTTCTGGGGAACAGCAGAGATTCATTTCTTACCATATATTTCATCACTAACCAGTGTTTTATTGAATTCCATGTTTGAATTCAGCTGTAGAATGTATTATCTCTCTTTTCATTCAGCTAGGCTTTTCATACTTTAGATAATACCTGTAGACTCTGAATCAAGGGTACCATGTGTGAAATACAGCTTGCTATTTTAACCTCCTCAAATCTAATCTTCATATTTAATCTGTAGTTTTATTTTATTACTTATTACAAAGTGGCGAACTTTTATCGTATTATGTGCCTTGCACACTACCAAAATAGTATAACTTTCATATCTTTTTCTTTAATGTAACAATCGTTTTCTAAAAATAATGTATCATCTGCTGAATATAAAGCTGGGTCAACTTTTTTTTTTACTCTCTGGTTTTCTTTGAGGTTGAGCTGAACACTGTTGTGTCTCGGCAGCATTCAGCAGAGCTACCAGTGGATTCTGACTCTGAGGAGGCAGTTGGAGAAGAACTTGGGCCAAGTTTGCAAGCGAGGGAAGAAGATGCTATGTTGGAGGTCAGGCCGCCTGCCAATTACCAGTTGTCCTCTGCATCGGACAGCAGTGAGGCTGAAGAAACAGAGCCAATTATTAGTGCTCGCATGCGCAGACAAATTAGCAGGCAAGAACAGAGGAGGAAAAGTGGCAGATGGAGAAGCCAGGCCACAGGTGATTGGTGAATGGCCACTCTCCTAAGGCATAAAGAGGTGCGAATGGGGAGTGGCATTTGCAGAGAACAACTCATTTGAATCGGATCAATGGGGGATAATTTGTAATTAGATTTAGCACCGGTTAATCAGCCAAAGCACATTCAACATTTTCAGCTATCAAGACAGGATGAAAAAAAACCCTATGTGTTTTTTTCTTCCCAAATAATTATTTTAGGCTGTTGCCCTCATGAGACTATAAAAACAAACTGAATGAATTCACCAGGCTTCAGCCCAAATAAATAATGATATGGTGTGATTGTAATGGAGAAGCCATGCCATTGTCTGTGATAAACTTTTCAATGGATAGCCAGACTGGAAGAGATGTGAACTTGTGTGATGTATGATCTTTGAAGCTCATTCTACTTTCCCCTTCCTTCCTTCCTTCCTTCCTTCCTTCCTTCCTTCCTTCCTTCCTTCCTTCCCATAGATATAAAGCCCACATGTTTATAGCAGAAAATCATTCTAGAAAGCCTTGCCATGTTGTTATGAGTGAACAGCATGCTTTTGCAAAGAAAAGAAAAAATAATAATCAAGAGTAATTCCCTACTAATTCACATCCTTAAGTATATTAGAGTATCTACATAGATATTCTTTAAATTAAAAACCCATACTTCTCTGGGATGAAGATCTCTCCTGTAAAGTAGGCAGTAAACAGTTCAGATTTACTGTATATTAATCTGAACATCTATATCTGAGAACTTCTTTAAGATTACATCAGAAGATAAGGCAAAAACAATGCAAGAGTTTATTTTATTTATTTTATTACTTTATCGGTATTTTCGTCAGGAAATTACAAAGCAGCTGTCCAAATGAAGTCATAGATGTTTACACAAACTTGTAATTTTATATAAATAAATATATTTTATATCTATACATACAGCAAACTAGATAGTCAAGACAAGGCATCATGAGGTAAATCAGAAACCACACAGGGCACATAGAAGAAAAAGGTGGGGGGAAAGGGAAACTCCCGCTCCACACCCACAGCAATCTTTCACAACTGTGTGCACAACCCTACTGCTCCAGATATTAAATTTAAATATTTTATCTTATTTTAAATTTAATTTAATGTAGTAGGACCAGATTATTTGACTGCTGGTAAGAGGCACAAAACTGGAAGCTCAACCGTAAATAAGTGAGGGGCTGGGGCTATCTATGCTGGGGAACTGGAGAAGAAAATATAGTCTGAACATATTAAAAAAACTTTCTCTCCAGTACCTCAGCTTTATGTCCAAGAATTTCAAGAAGAGTCGAAGTGATGATATAGGCTAATTGATTTGAACAATTACAATTTTCAGCCAAATCTAGCATGTTGACTGCCACGTTATCAGTATTTGAGAAACATGGTCTTAGTTGGGTTCGTTCTATCTATTTAGAAGCATTTAGAAAAAAAATTGTGTTCTCAAGTTTAGCTATAGTGCTAATACTAGTTGTATATATGGTTATGAAGAAAACAGATTAACGGAGAGAAGTAGGGATTGACATTTTACATTTTGATTACACAGGATATCAAGCTTAACATTCATGTCTGCCCTGTAGCTTTCAGATCAGTATTTAGGGGAAATTTTCTGCTCTGTCAACTACTCTGATTGAATCTGCTTTACATATCATGTTAGATTTGGGAATGGGGCTGTTCCAAAAATGCATCAGCACTTAAGGGTGAAAGCAAAAAGGACATCCTTATAATCATTAAAATATCTCACATATAGGAATATAAGCAATGAAACACTGGAATTTAATTTCAATCATTATTCAAGAAACTATTCAGTTCAAGGGTCCAAAACTCATTCAAGAGTCTAAGGAGGTTACTAAATATTTTATTTTATTTTATTTTATTTTATTTTATTTTATTTTATTTTATTTTATTTTATTTTATTTTATTTTATTTTA
>JANHGC010003005.1:4903-16387 GCA_027560395.1 Boaedon fuliginosus | reverse complement strand
AGGAGGAAAGAAAGAAGGAAGGACGATGGCAGCCCATTAAAAAATTACCCGGGCAATGCCGGGTAAACAGCTAGTCTTTTATATAAAATGAAATAGTGTTCCATGACAAGATTGGTCAAATAAAGAGCTGTGGTATAAGTGAAACCAAAAAAATCTCTTTTCTTATTACTAATTGTTGTATATGGGTTTTGGTCACATATCTTGTGAAATTGTGGTTAGTTTTAACCTGGGTTTACTGAAGAATCCAGAACCAGTTACTAAAGAGCAAAATACAGTAATCATGGCCTCTTTGCTCAATTCTGGTTTATTTTCTCTTATTGTTAGATTCTGTTGCCATGTACAGTACAAGTACAGATTAGTTAGAAACTTGGATGAAACAAGCCACAAATAGATCTAGATCAAGCCAATCTTTTGATTAATATACCAGTCACAAGCAATTATTTTAAACTGATTTTCTACCCTTAAACCCTGTTTATTCACTGATTCTCATCTGCACAAAATCAAACCCAACATGCCATATTCTAGGTTAGTTTGATGTGTGGATCTGACCATAATGTTCTATAGCGCCAGCAGTACCAGAGATCCTTAGTAAAATAAATTTTGAACATTTGCCAGAAACAATAATACAGGTATGTGTCACAATAACCTCCAAATTTTACAAGACACTTTAGATTTTCTGTTGCACGACAAGGACATCTCTTAAATGTAACAGAAATTCTCAACTATTTAGGGGGCATTACAGCACAATGGGGTATATGAAAACCACATAGATTAAAACAAAAAATATTCTTCTTCAACAATAAATGCAATTGGCAGGCATCCCTCAGCTGTTCATTCCAGCTTTATAAACATGTCAGCATGTAACATACTGAGCCTTACTGGATAAAGAAAATAGAAACTCACCTGTCTGAAACCAATTGCAAATTGCATTATGGGACTTAAATCCAGATCTTAATCAAGTTAATCATTCCCCAACTCAATTAGACATTATCATATACATATGCCCCAATGGTCTTCAAGCGAAGGCCTAAGCAGTTGGAGCATATTACTGACTAATCTGCATGGAAAAGGAACAGGAGAGTAGAGCTCCCAGCTCTGCAAGCAAAAGGATTGGAGGGCTCTAGAATTGTCAGATCACACCTCTAATTACCCAGGTTGGTTTGGGACCTGAGAAACATACACAACACTTCTTGCAAACAGGCCAGGTTACAGAAATAATTACTGGTGCACAACAAATACTGTCAGTATCAAGAGATGATTGGTATGATCTGATGTATGAAATTAATATAGAAAATTGAAATGGAATTTCCATAACTCAAAGATACATAATCATGTCTCACATCATAGAATCCTTAGAAGGAATCTCTGAAGCAAAAGAAAAGAAGTGTGGAATAGAATATTAATGGAAATATGTTTACGGTACAATTGTGTCTAAAACAGAGATCACCTAACATTCGTAATGTTATGTTCACTGATCAGTGCAGAGCTTGATGACCAAAAGTCCTATAAAGTGAAGAGAACAGAAAGTATGGCATCTTGAATTATTTTCAATGAAACAATATAACTGTGATGGCGTTAGATTGAGCTGCTGAGCCTTTGAGACCTGAAAAACACTATAATAACACAAGGGGGAAATGAGCACTATGATGTGGGGAAGGAATGAAATTTGATGAGATAGCTATGTTTACAAGACTTACTCTCATTGCCTTCTGAAAATATGTGGCCTCCTTCAATAGTGTATTGGAACATGGTGCCCATCATTACCAAACCAATATATTAGGAACTGGTTAAAGAAGGCAGTGTGAAATTAACAAAAACATCTATCTCTTTATTACTCTATCCTGGAAAATTGTAGGAAAATCCTAATGGTCATTCCATATGGAACATGCTATACTGTAGGATAAAATCCTTACTAGTTTTAACTTTTCTTACTAAGTTAATCAGAGTACAACAGCAGGACAATAAACATCCCCACGAGGAAATAAGTCTTATCTCACAGAGCATAAGGCAAGAGATTATTTTATCCTTATCTTTATAGAGCAATGACCATCAAGTGGTTACTTGGGAATGGAAAATGTTGGTCAAAGGGACTATTTAATAGAATAGAAACATTTTGTCTACTCAACAACAAATATCTACAGCTAAAAAGAAAGGCAAAATATAGCACTTATTTGTTTGAGGATCCCTTGCAAATATTCTTAGGGATTCACAAATATACATCAACCTCAATAAGGCAATATGTTACAACACATATAAGGATATTTATAAGGGTGGAAAAATGTGAGTTAAGAAGGTTCTTATGAGAGGGAGAACTAGTTTCTCAAATATTATTTGTTTTACATTCTCCAGATATCCTCAATTATCACACAATTATAGAGGTCGTCTCAGTTTCTGGAAGATGGGGAAAAAGTGTAATAGTTTAACATTTGTTCAGTCAACCAGTAGTAGCTGTGTGTCCTTCCCACTTCCAGGACTGAAGATATGAGGATGCACTTTGCATTAAGAAGCAGACTGTGATCTCCCAACCCAAGTGATTTTCAAAGTAATCAGGGGAGTCATCGTCTCTCTTCTCCTAATACTTAACTAGTATTCCTTCTTTTTCTTCATAATTTGCTAACCCCAGGATAGAATATACAATACACATTACATATGCACTGACTAAACACAGAGAATCTTAAAAATCAGAATCTGTTTTGGATTAACTTATTTAGTACAGGTGCTCTATTAGTACCTAAATCTGGACCAGGCACTTAACAAATGATGAACTCCCCCTTCCAGCTTCCAAATCTAGAACTAGGCAATAGGAACAGTTTTAAATCATTGGCCATAGCATTTACACCAGTATTCTTCAAACTTGGCAACTATTAGATATGTGGAAGTCACATGCAAACATTAATTTACAAAGTTCTTTCTCACACCATTCAAATTGGGCCTTGATAAAGGCTAAGAGATGGATTAGTGGGTCTTGATAAAGGCTAAGAGATGGATTAGCTCTTCCATATCCTTCCCTAAGCCTGACTGGACTATTATTGAGTTTTTGCTTACAACAGAGAAAAACAAAGGAATGACAATTAGCCACCAGTTAGCTAGGATACCAGTCTGGGAAGAAAGTGAAATGCAAACTGTTGCCAGGTTGTTTGATGCATGCACTGGCTATGCAAATAGGCACAATAACAAAAATCAGTGCCCTCATAGTCCTAATAAAATTCTTGCCATTACAAAGCCAGCAAGATGCGGCATTAGACATGCTGCTTTGATCAAAGTCAGGAACTCTTACTGTTGAATTCATTTTTACCTGTGTCTATTTGTCACAGTTTTTACCTCAGTGCAGGGCATCAATCATTTAATTAGTTTATTTATTTATTTATTAAATGTATATCCTGGTTTTCCTCCAGAAATTCAAAGTGGCATTATTCCCACAACAACAATCCTGTGAGATAGGTTGGGCTCAGAGAGAATGACTGACCCAAACTATCAATATATGGAGACAAGGATTACATCATGGCCCAGGTTTAGGGCTCAGATTACGAGCCTGAATCTGACCATGAAAAAGATACCTTAGCTGAGCCTGTGGAACATCAGCCCCATGAAGGACACCACCTGAATTGCTGGAAAAGTCAAGTGAGGATGACCTAAAGTCTCCCAGTGCTCATACCAGACAAATAGAGAAGAGAGCAGAACAGTGAAGATCTATTAAGCTTCCCACTATTCAAAGGAATAAACCTTGTGATTATTGGCAATCAGTCATAGCCTTATTTTAAGAAACAGCTCTGAGCCAGGCTCTCTTTGTGAGAAACAACAGAAATAGCTGTTGTACCACTCCATAATACTTTACAGCACTCTCTGGGCAGTTTACAGCCTCAGCGTATTGCCCCTAACAATCTGGGCCTCTCTTTTGCTGACCTTGGAAGGATGGATCGAACTCCAGGCTGTGGGCAGAGTTAGCCTGCAATACTGCATTCTAACCACTGCGCCACCACAATGTTTGACCAGTGGATCTCCTGCTTGTGTGTGACACTTAGGTATTGATTCTAGACTTCAACTTCTGGCCTTTGGATTAGCTGACAACCTTGATCTGGTTCTCTGAAGTTTGGTCTCACTTTAGACAATTCTTCTGTGCGCTCCTATTTCAAACAAACTTTGCAGGGAAGCCTTTGCTTCATTTATATTCCTTTGCTTCATCGTTAACTCTCCAGCCTTGAAGTAAAACTGATAATCTCCAGAGAAACCATCTGTACATGCGTGGCTGAAGCCTGGAGCAGGACAGATTCACTGTTGTAGTTGCCTTTAAGTAGTTGCATTATAGTTGCATTGCAGTTGCATTTTGGTGCAGTATCCTAATGCCTCTTATGTCTACCATGCAAAGGTAGGTATGCAACTTGGCTTCATATAATGAAGCAGAATGTGATAGTTACACTGATAGTGATTTTCTCCAAGCTTCAAGAAGTTTGAAATTTGGTTAGTTTAAGAAAAAGCCTGAGCATTTGGTCATACTCTCAAAAATTGCAATAGGCCTATGACAACTTCCATTCCATCCATTTTCTCCAAAGCCTGAAACCTGACAAACATTTTTCTGCAAATTCCCTTCTTTGTGTTTTGAATTGGAATTTATTTATTTATTCAATTTCTAATGCTAAATTGGTCAATGACTCTGACAGCATACAATCAAAAAATATATTACAATTAAAATACTAAAAGCATTTTAAAATAATGAAACAAGGAAACTTCATTACTTTACTACAGTCATTGATCATCTCTGTGTGTCCTGTAGACTCAGTAAGCAAATAAGTGATAAAGAGAGGACTTCAAATATTCTCCAACTCAAATTAAAATGGATACAGAGAAAGATTATTAAAGGCCTGAGGTTTCCATCTTAGGTGTGTATTAGGAGCTGCTGAGATTTGCATTTCCTCACTTGGAAATGTGAAATTCAGCAACATCACTAATGTCTTCTTTAGGGGGCCTTTTAATATCATAGCAACTCTTGCCATCTGTGTGAAGTTGATAGTATCCCAGAAGGCTCATGAAGGTTCATGTTTACTTGTAGTCAGATTGTCACAATGCAACAAGAACCATTTTTGGTGTTTAACCCTAGTCTGAAGCTATCCTGGTTGGAAATCTTTACCTATTCAAGCAATCTACAACCCTAGGGACAACTATGCAGTGCAATAGACACATTCGACACTGTAATGGAGACTATTAAGGACTTCAGAGAATTAAATTTAAAATAAGGGTTCCTGACCTCCTGTTGGAAATGGATGCTAAACAAACCTTAATTAAGTGCTTCATCCTTTGCCAGAAGTAGAGATATAACCAAACATGTTACATGAGATACAGGATAAAGATCTTTCAGCATGCAGTAAAATCAGATCAAGATGTACTGAGGAAATAGGGAAAATCATTTTTTCCTACACTAACTCCCCATGTAATCTTCGAGGATTGGTATAAATTATGTTTTGAACTCTGGCAATGACATGACATTGAGGAATGTTAGAGATATCACCCCTCGAGTTGCAAGGGTAATAGCAGAACTATAAACAGCACAGCTTTAAGAGTCCCAGTTGTTAGAGATAAGTCCAGGAAGCAATAACCATACAGCAGGCCAGTAAACTACAGTTAAACTGTATTGTGCAGATGTTAAAGTTACACAAAGGAAAAACAACTCCAATATTACAGTCCAAGTCAAGATACAATAAGTTAAGTAGAATCAGAAAACAAAGTTTAGAGAGGTGAGATAAACACAGTCTTCTTATCTGCAGTCTAGGGTCAGTAAATATGATCAGTCCAAAGAGAGTAGCAAACAGTAGCAAACTCCAACTCACAACAACCAGCAACCACCACCCAACAAACCAACAAGTAAGAGAGTTACTGGCTTCTTCTTATTTTCAATGCAGCCATCTGAAGCATCCAATCAGGTAACTCTATAATTACCATACTGTGTAATTTGCTACCTGTGGCTTCTCACAAACCATATAGTATTAAAGTAATACAGTATATAATACAAAGTAACCAACATACTTTGGCATATCTTTCCTGACCCATAAGTAAACTTATCAATCCCTAACAAGGGAAAGCAAACGGAAGAGGAAAAATAGGGATGAAAGCCATAGTTGTTCAGACAGATTGAAATTCCTAATACATTGGCTGGGACTGAAGAGAGATGGTATACAATAATACATGGTCCCAAAGTGCTTTTTTTTTAAGCACTTTACCTGGATGACCTGGATGACTGAGAATCTCCATGGAGGTCTCTAGGCTTACTATCTCCTGTCATAAAACTTCTTGATTCTATAATGATCAAGTGTATGCTAAGACTTGGTCATCAGCCTTGGTCTGCTTAGATTTGCTGGGTTTGAATTCTAGTTTTTAGTTTGGGCTACAAGAATTTGGATCAAAATTCAAGTGGCCACAGCACACCCTAATTATAGATTTGACATTTTACTATAATTTGCAAAACCTCATATGATAAACCATATAAAACATGTTTTCATTGTGAACATTTGGAGCTGAAGGTGTTTTGAGGCTGCTGCATCCAACACCCAAAGAGATTTATCTTCAACAGTGGGTACAACAAACCAATCCCTATACTTAACATCACTTTGTCATTGTTTGATGGTTTCTGAAGCTTGCCAAGCATGCCAAAGAAATGAATAGAGAGTGATAATAGAAATGTGACAGTTTCCTGATCCCTACAATAAAATATTCACTAATAATTGGAACAATCAAAACACAATACGCCTTGAGCCTGCAGCATATGCAAGGATGAGTCACTGTCACTTGCATTTCTCCAGTTCAGTACAGGAGGAGTGTTTTGATAGCCATGAATGACAGAGAGAAAGCTGTTAGTACAGATTGTCTCTGAATGGTCTTGAAAGATCATCTTGACCACAGCAATAGTAGTACATAAGCAACTCAAGGTCAGTATTTTCAACCTGAAGAAGTGAACTTCTGGTCTCAATATGAGCTAGAAAAAGAAGAAAAGGATTTTTACCCTCAGTTTCTCTGGGATTCTCAGGGACAATCCAAAGGCAACGTAGGAAGACTTCTATTATCTTTCTTTCTGAGGGCTTGCAAAAATAGTAATAGCTTCTTTTCATGTAAGGAATTATTGAAACTGCAAAACAGAAAAGCATGGAGAACTTTTTTGCTTTCCTCTCTCCCACTTTTATTTCTTATTTTCTTTCTTGTAAACCATAATATACTCTTTGGAAGCAATAAATATATAGGTTCAAGTATATATACCTGAAACCCGGGCCAGTCTTCCCATTAGGTAAAATGTAACTATCAGATGATGGAGAAATTATCAGTGTATTATATAGTTGCTCATCTACCTTCCCTGAATACAGGGATTAAAACTCTATTAATTCAAAGCTGCATATATTGGTTTTTCCACAGGCAAAACCTAATGATCAGGTTCTTGGTGTACAGAAGATAGTAAGCATATGGAGCTGCAAATATTGTAGTACACATTCTCTCTTCACTCCCAGCTTGGATTCAGGTAATTTAACAACATTTTGAAGCTACGAGAGACCCTGAAAAAGCTACTTATAACCCAGATTCAACGTTCTAATGGTGCCCCCCATGGTCGCATGGCTGCATTTGGCCACTTGGCAACCAGCCTGAATTTATGGCCATTTAAAACATCCCAGGATCACATAACTATGATTTATAATGTTTTTACCAGAAGGCAGATTTACTTCCAGTTCCTGGCAAAAACCACCCCATAGCAAACAATGGGTTCCCTTAATGATTACCACAAAAATGGTCCTAAAAGTAGGTGTGATCACATAGTGACCCGTTTTGCAACCATCAAACTCACAATTGAAAGGGTGGACTCAGTTATGCTAGTAAGTAGGAGACTACCTGTATAAGGAATCGGTCTATCTAGAGAATGGTGAGTCACACCCTTATTTTTCCTCTTCCCATTGCTGAGCTTCCAATTGCCCCTTTTTAAGCAGAGCTATCAAATTTCTCATGGCCTTTTCCTTATGAAAATAATACTTTAAAATGTGTTTTTCTGAAGATTCCAGAACACCACAAGGTGCTTTATAGATTCACAGGCAATGACAATGTGCTTTATATGCTAGGCATGGCAATGACAATTAAAACTGAAGTTTCCCCCTGCCCCTAAAAAAAATGCTCCATTGAAGCATTTTCCAAAACAAAAGTTATAGAAATGGCAAGTACAGCCCTATAGCTTTGACAATTCCCTGATTATAATGGGACAAATATATATTTAATAAACATAGATACCGCCATTATAGCTTACGGTATGTGATCTGAGGTAAGCAAAGTAATTTACATTAAAATATTTGTATCCAGGCCTCCTGGGGTTAATGTTTTTTTTATTCATTGTGTGGGGGAGCCTATTGTATTTGTACAGTTCATTGTTATAATTGTTTTAATCCAGGCTGCCTGTTCACGTGTGTCTTTTTTATTATTTTCTGGATTTTGTAAGACACTCAGAGTCTAATGAAGTGAGCAGCTATAACAGATGTAATAAATTAAATGCGACTTCTGAACTTTCTTTAGAAAAGACTTTGTTCTTATACAAACCCACTAGTATCCAGGTGTTTGAATTCCACCATTAACATCCCTTGTGAACATAGTAATTAGCAAAGCATTGTGGAGACCATAGTCCAAAACAGCCAGAAGATGCCTGGTAGCTGCCCATCCTTATGCTATTACTTATTAACTAGCATAATTCTTTTCCCAGCAACCAAGTCAGTAAATAAAAAAGGGACATGGAAGTAGTATGATAAAGCATATTGATAAACCTCAATGCAAAATATTAGAAAATAAAAAGTACTTCCTAAGTAGGTAGTGAAGAAGTAAAAATGGACTGAGAAACTGAGAGCAGTGAGAGAAAGGGCAAGAAAGAGAAAAGCATACAATTTCCATGGAAGAAAGGAATTGTGAGCTAGTTTAACTTTTACAATGAAAATCCTGACTGAACGTGTCTGAGCATCCAGGATGTCGGTAGGCTGGAAATGTTAGTTCAGAGGAATTTTCTTTCCCTTTTCCAGGCCTCTACACTGGTACTGACATTCCTAAGGCCCTTGTGGGATTCTGACATTCTTATTATTTCATATACTTCAAAGCTGTGACCTGCCAATGAAAGACATTGTGAATGGGGCTGAATCCTGATCTAAATTCAGCCTGGGGCAGGAAGATAGCACCAATTCTTTGATTTTCTTTTAAAGAATCTCTAGGCTGCCTTTCCAAGGTGTGTGTCTGTATGTGTGTGTAAATTAAAGCACATCTATTAGAGAGTCTTCCTTCAAAAGACCAGTTGGCAAGACCAAGTCCAAGCAAAAACAGACACATTTCATACACACCCCTTGTGAGCAAGCAAGAAGAATTGTGATATTCTCTGCTGGAGATGATTTCAGAGCCTGAGGGCAGCTGAGGCCAGGGCCTCCTTTTTATCCAAGAGCGTGTCTTCTCCTGTCCCCATTCCCACTCTCACTCCCAGATAGTTAGTTACAAATACAAAGATTGTCACTGTTGTCATGGGGGCTGCTGTAGGGAAAGGCAAGCTTTGACATAGGCAGGGCCCAGGCTGCTTGAACTGGGCCTTTAAGCACCCTGGGAAACAACATAATTGATACAACTTGAGCAGCACAATTTACTTAATGAAGCGCTTTCTTGCTGCAATAAAGAAATCATGTCCAAGTCTTTTCCAACTTGATATTTGGCTGACCTGGTAGGACACCATCTCTAAATCCACAGATCTGATCTTGATAACTGAGGGTGCTAGGTGTTGCCCTAGCAGCTATGTTTCATTTTTGAGATGCAGGTGATGCTATTTTACAAAACAGTTACAAAGGGGTGCTTTGGTTTAAGCCTTGCCAAAGCAGAGACGGCTTTGAAGCTTTGTACAATCCCATGGCTTTAGATGGTTGTTACACCACCTACCCTGTCCAGTCAAAAAGGAAGCTTGAGATGCGAAAAACTAAGGGGAGTAAAATAAGCCTTTGCTGTCTCATCCCATTTTTCTGACACTTAGAGAGGACTTGTGGAAGGGAGAAGGGATGGGAAGTTTTATTTATCTTCCTGTCAGGCTTTGAAGAAGGATAGAAGAAGTACCATACAACTCCGCTCAGCTTCTTTCTTTGCCCCAGTGCCTTGGTCTCTTTCACACAAAGTGTGTGAGAGACTCTCTCTTAAATTTGCAGTTCATGGAGAATGGAGAAACACTAAAACAGAGAAGTTGTTGCCCTTAGCAACCTGGTCAACTGCAAGGTAGAGCACTTTTTCTTTGGCAGGGGTGATGTCTTCTCTCCAATGCCTCTCATGCCACTTTTACAGGACATGTAATAACAGTGAGGAGTAACCTCTTATCAAACCATAAATGGTTGCTATTACATCATTTACTGCAGATATGGGGACCCAATTTTTTACATGTACAGTAGAACCTCTCATCACAACCATAATTTGTTCAAAAACTGGTGGTTTCTTCGTCTTCTAATGTTTCGTGTTCAGGAATTTCTGGGTCAGGGGTCGTGTTTGATCGCCACTCAAGTATGTGTTTGTGACCAGATTCAAACTTTTTGTGAATTTTTTGGTCGGAACCCGATTTGATCATGGTCAGAAGCGTGTGACCAGAGATTCTACTGTATAGAAAAATGCATACCAACATGTATTCACTGCTTTCCATTCCCAAATTTCTCTTGCTTTCTGCCCAGATGCTGATAAAGTCACTGCCTCTGAAGCAGCAACAGCAGGAGAATCCAAGACCAAGCAATTGACAGATTGGGATCCTCACTTGAACCCCCTGCAACGAGCCCCAGCTTTATCCCAATGTGCACACGGTCACTGCTCTGCTTTGAGGAGAATCACTGTCTGTCCAACACTCCCAGGCACCCTGAACAAATGATACAGTCTTTGCTGTAATGTACTCAATCAATCATGACAATACCCAAATCACGCCAGATGCCCCTATGCCCTAGTACAGGGAAAGGACATCATTTCCTGGCAGCTGAAGCTGCAGGAAAATGTGCACACTGAACAATGGTTTCATGTAAAAGACAGTACAAAGTTTTGGTGCCTCTGAGAACATATGAATAAAAAGGAGAGAGCTGCATGGTTGAATAAGCAGTGGAGAAAGGGAAGGAAAAGAATGACAAGAACAAGAAGAGATGTGAGCAAATATGGAGGGGATCTGCATTTAGATTTCATTTATTTCATTCTTTGGAAATCACAGCACAAAGGAGCTTAAAAGAGAAATCTTTTAATTTAGGGTCAAAAGGACTAAATTAGGACAGGGTGGAGATAGGCACTTGGTCATGGAATGGGCTGCTGAAGCTTTACTCCAAAAGGTGGGGCCATAACAAAATCTAAATTTGATTTCATTTACATTGAATTAGAATCAAATAAGACTGATATGATTATTTTTGATCACAAGTTTAATGTAGATAGTCCTCGACTTATGACAATTGACCCCAAAATGTATGTTGCTAAGTAAGGCAGTTGTTGAGTAGG
>JANHGC010003004.1:102390-117735 GCA_027560395.1 Boaedon fuliginosus | reverse complement strand
GTGTGTGTGTGTGAGAGAGAGAGAGAGAGAGAGAGAGAGAGAGAGAGAGAGAGAGAGAGAGAGAGAGAGAGAGAGATTGTTGCTTTTATGTTCAAGGGCTAGTGACGTGGAATTCATTGAGAATAAAATGGTTGGACGATATCATATTTTGGATTCTTTGACTTTGATTCCCAGTGAGGAGCGTCAGCCAATTAAGTTTTAATGATAAAGCTCTGAATATTTCTTCCAGCTATTTTTTTTTAATTGTACTAATAGGAGATAGCTGCATGATGAAAGATACACAACTGAGGAAACAGGGACTAAGATTTAGAGAGCAGAAATAACAATTTTCTGCTCTTAATACCAAAAGCTTAATTTTTTTTATTAACTGGGCCGTTTTTATTAAAATATTTTGATTTTCAGTGATGCTTTATTTTAGGCTGGGATAAGGCAACATGTGGCATTTGTTTAAGTGCTTGGAATCCTTTCCAGAGACACCATTTGGTTTCAGTCACACAGCTGATGCAGATTGACATTTTTATGCCATTTTGTATAGAATTCCTTAAAGCAATTTTTTTTTTAAAAAAAGAAAAAAAATTCTATACAGCATACAGCATACAGGTACAGGTAGTCCTTGACTTATAACCACAATTGAGCCCATAATTTATCTTGGTAAGTGAGAAATTTGTTAAGTGACTATTGCGCCCCATTTTACCACTTTTCTTGGCACATTTGTCAAGTGAATTGCAGTTGTTAAATTAGTAACCCGATTGTTAAGTGAATCTGGCTTTCCTACTGACTTTGCTGGTCAGAAGGTCGCAAAAGGTGATTGCATAACCTCGGGATATTGCAATCATCATAAATATAAACCAGTGGTCAAGCATCCGAATGTAAATCACTTGACCATGGGGATGCTGCAACGGGCACAAGTATGAAACATTGCCCCAAGTCACTTTTTTCAGTGCTGTTGTAACTTTGAATGGTCACTAAAGGAACTGTTGTAAACCGTATAACCACATCTGGGACCAGAATTTCTAACAAGACAGTTGTTAAATGATTTGTGCTTGATTTTACAATCTTTTTTTTTACCAAAGGTGTTAAGCGAATCACTGCAGTTGTTAAGTGAATTGCACAGTTGTTAAGCAAATCCAGCTTCTCCCTTGTCAGAAGCTGCTGAGCGATCACAGATGTTGACAACATGACCTCCCGGGATCCTGCAGTTGTCGTAACTGCATGCTAGTTGCAAAAGCAGCTTAAATTGATCACATAACTATGGGGACACTGTGACGGTCGTAAGTGCAAAACGATCGTAAATCATTTTTTCAGTGCCATGGTAAATATGAATGACCTGCTCAATGGATAGCTGTAGATCAAGGGCTACTTGATTCACAGCCCCAGCCCACTGAACACAATTGCCTTGCCCACTGTGGCAAAATTATCCTACTGAACAAACTCCCAGCAGCTTCTTTGGATAGGATTGATAGATGCAGCTTTGATGACAATTCCAGTAATAACTCCAATAACTCATGTTTGTATTATCAACAATTTGTAGGATCGGGTTGTTCCCCCTCGCCCCGCTTAGAAAGTGGATGCTTTTAAACACAGTTCCTCTCTCATTCAACAGATTGTCCCAAAGCTGTTGGATGGGAAAAAAATCCAAAGGGATGTATGGGTCCAAGGATGGTGAATTTAAGTGAATGCATGGACCCCAAAAGGTATATATCATTATAAGTCTTGATAACATTAGTTTGTACTCTACATGATATGATACATTATTAGAAATATGGATGCATCATATTGTTAAATAGAAAATTGATTCATAACTTCCTTTTGTCTTCGAGCATTTTCCCCAGTCGTATATTTAGAGTGTTATGTCTTGTTGAGAAATAAAGTCAGGTTAAATGTAAATAAAAATTCAAATGGCATGTTTGAGATGTAGTCTTATTTAAAAACACTTGTTTTTAAAAATGTACTCATTCTCTTGTTTCTTTTAGGGCAGTGCTATAGAAAAAGTTCCCCTTACATTGGGGGAAAAAAGTTGTAAATAATCTAATGTCATAGTGCCAGGGGTGTCAAACTCGATTTCATTGAGGGTTGTGTTTCACCTTAGGGGGATGGGTGGCATGGCCAGGGTGGGCATGGCCAGCTCGATGTCACTTGTGTAGTGGCCCAAGCCCTAGGCCAGCAAAAACGGAGCTTGGGAAGACTGTGCGTGGCACTTCCAAGCTCTGTTTTCTCTGGCAGAGGGCTGCAGGAAGCCGTTGAAACCAAAATGGAGCTTGTGGGGCGGGGGGGCTGCACTCTGTTTTCCCTGCAGAGGCACGGCAGTCTGGTGCTTCGTTGCTTCATTTAAGAGGAAGTATTTGCCTGGGGGTCCCGAATACCGATATGAATATTATTATTTAGCCAGGAGTGTTAAATTATGCATTCAGTTTTTCTATTTGGAGATAAATTTAATATAACATTTTTTTAAAAAAATTTATATTCAGGCTAGCAGAGTCATCTGTGGATCTTAACCTTAAATTGATGTGCTGGCGGTTAGTACCTACTCTTGATCTGGAGAAAGTTGTATCTGCAAAGTGTCTTCTTCTTGGAGCTGGTACACTGGGTTGCAGTGTAGCCAGAACTCTAATGGCAAGTACTAAAGATAATCTGCTGTTCCTAATATTTATTAATTTGGAAGGAATTCTAATGTTTTTAATATTTCCCTAATTTGGAGGAATTTGCATCTGTAAGCTGATGTTTCTCTAGTGTACTAAATTGTACAACTTAGTGTTTGAGTCTTAAAGCATCAGAATGAGAGAAATATAGCACACAACTATAGCATAGTTGTATACATATATACTTGTTATTGTCAATCTACTACTTTATTTTATATCATAATATAGTTTTTACAGTGACAGTATCATTCTACTTGTGAATGTTAGTGAGTTAGCTATTAATTATTTTTAGTAAATATTCCATAGTTTTCTATATGGTGCACCATTTTCATTTTTCCTAATTTTAAATCTTACAGTCTTAAATGATGTTGGTGTCATGACTTTAGTATGATACTATATAGGATAATATAGATAGTCCTCAACTCATGACCACAGTTGAGCCCAAAATTTCTGTGCTAAGCAATACAGTTGTTAAGTGAGTTTTGCTCTATTTTACAACCTTTCTTGCCACATTTAAGTGGATCACTACAGTTGTTAAGTTGTTAACATGATTATTAAGTGATTCTGGCTTACCCATTGACTTTGCTTGTCAGAAAGTTGCAAAAAGTGGTTGTATGAGCCCAGGACACTGCAACTGTCATAAATACATGCCAGTTGTCAAGTATCTGAATTTTAGGTTAGCTAATTATGGACATGCTGCAATAGTCGTAAATGTGAAAAATGGTCATAAGTCATGAGTCCCTTTTTTCAGTGCCATTGTAATTTCAGACAGTTGCTAATCAAATGATTGAAAGTTGAGGACTACCTGTAATTTTAATGATATTGGCACCATGATTTAAAAATATAAGTAAGCTAAATTTTCACATACTATATAGGTTAGGCTTCGATCAGAATTGATGGCTGTAATTTTATCATTGATGTCTTCGGAGATTCTCAGTCATCCAGGTCATGGTTGTACCAAAAGTGCTTTTTCAAGAGCCAACTGAACTTTCTGGTTTCCCTGATTTTGCTTCTTATCCAAGAAGCTTCTTGGAGCAAAATTTCTTCAAAGAAAAAACCAGAAAATCCAGTTTGCCTCTTGAAGAAGCAACTTTGGGTAACCATGACCTGGATGACTGAAAATCTCCATAATTTATCATTGAATGTTACAGTGTTGTTTTGGTTGATGACCAGATAAAAAGACACAGTTAATTCCATGTTCTTTTGTTTTCAGTAGCATATTGATTTTGACAACTAAATTTCCTTCAGACAACTAAATTTCCTTCCAACAATTGAAAAAAGTGTCCTGAAACCCATCTGGTCTCCTTGTATATGTTTTTTGGTTCATACAGTCATTGTCAAAGCAATATAACTGCAGTTTTACCTTGTCTACTATCATGCCATTAGAAGCAATATTACATGAGAAGTCTTCAATTATGAGGATACAAACAATGCTGATATCAATACCCTAGATAGATGAAGAAAGGAATTATGATTAATTTTGCCAATTGTGTTTCAGATGCTCCTTAGCAGCACACAGTGATTCAAGGAGTCGAGTCTTTTCTTAAACAAGGAAGGCAGCATAACAATATACTCTCCTTCCCAGCTGATATCATGATCTCAGTCCTGGGAACAGCCAGTGTTTTATGAGCAAGTTACAAGTTTTTCAGTATTGATTCAGTATTAACAATACTTAATTGTTTTGGGTACCTTTTTCTTCAGGGATGGGGAGTCAGGAAGATTACATTTGTGGACAATGCAAAGATCTCATATTCAAACCCTGTGCGTCAACCACTCTATGAATTTGAAGATTGCCTTGGGGGTGGAAAGTCCAAAGCAGTTGCAGCAGCAGAAAGACTTCAAAAAATATTCCCTGGAGTGGTGAGTAAATGAATATGATTTAATGATCAAATCTCATATGTGCTTGAACCAAAGCCAAAGATTATGTTTGTTCTTCAAAAAAGAACTAAACCACAAGAAATAATTATTGTGCTTTAATGACTGACAGATTTTTACAGTATAGAGAAATTGCATTTAAAGTTGCATCTTGCAAACCCAAAGCAAAAATGAGTTGTAGAAGCAGATTTATTTTGGAACTGGTCATAAATCAACTGTTTACCTTTTTGCTCAAGGGTGAGACAAAGTAAACATGAAAGAATAGTGATGATGATAATAGCAAAAAGAAGAACTATGAACAACTAGATCTTGTAATTAAAATGCGTAGAGTAAAATGTTGCTAATTTTGAAGAAAATTGATGCATGCTGTACATCAAGGGTATCTACTTGGTAACTTTAAGACCTGGGGACTTCGAGTCCCATAATTCCCCAGCCCGCCATGCTGGAGTTGAAATCCACAGGTCTTAAAGTTGACAAGGTTGGACATGCCTGCGGTACAGGGTGCATGAATGCAAAGGATTTCCTGCAAGGAGAAATCCTTATCTCTTCCGTGCAGGAGGAGGCTTTAGCAAAGAATTAAGTTGAGAGGTAGGAGTTGCAATAGGAAGGTGAACTTGGGAAAACATGCAGCAAAGGAAGCTTACAGATATAGAAGCGTGAATCTTTGAATGCTTTGGTGGCATATACTGAGAGTGCTATGCAAATCTTTTTCAATGAGCATCTTCCACAAATGCCAGTTGAGTGTAAACATCTTGGCTTAATGAAAACATGACATCATTTCATGCTACTGTTAGATTGTTGTATTGATTGAATTTGGAAACTTTTTTCTTATGCCATCTGTTGGCGTGTAAGCTGCACGGCTGGCTTTCTTAGCTGTATATTTTATGTGTTGTTCAACAATTCTGGGCTCTGTTTCAAGTTGTGTCATCTTCCTCGTTAATATACTGTCTGTTCTAACATCAGAAAATTAAAATATTTTAGTTTCCGAAATAATATGCCATATTACATTTGCATATGCAGTTCATATCAAGAAAATAATTAGAAATTCCTATTTACATATGCCTTAAAAAAAATTTTTTTCAGGAACGTCAATTTTTCATCATATTTTTGCCACTATTCTACTTTGGCTAAAAACAAAAACTGAACTATTTCTATCAATAAGTGGGCAAAATATTTATTTTCTATAGCTATAGTTTTCTTTCTAGATCTCTAAGTTGAATCCAGAAAAAAACAATATTAACTATTATTTCAAGCTTTTGGAGTTGGTAGGGAACAGTACCCTCTTCTGCATCGCTATGTGAAATCATTCTTCCTTGTTTTCTTTTTGAAAGAGAGAAATAAAGACTTGATCAGAAATTATTAAGTAGAGATTAAATAGAAATATCTTTTTTTTTGCTTCAGTACTCAATTAGTTACTTGCAGGAAGTGAGAGATTCTTCATATATGTTCATGGAGAAGGCAGGTGAATCTCAAATCATTTTAGGTTCTGGTATATGCTGGATGATGGAGCTACCTTGCAGGCCATTCAAAATGGCTGCAGGGGGGAAGGAAGGAAGGAAAGAAGGAAAGAAAGAAAGAAGGAAGGAAGAAAAGGAAGGAAGGAAAGAAGGAAAGAAGGATATTGTGGTACAAGCATGCCTATTGTTTGCACAATCCAACATTAACACACTTTTCCTGTAACTGTAATTCCTATTATACAAGGGAAAAGGTGATACCCTTATAATAGGGATTATATCATAGGACAGCAGTATCTGGGCAGATTAATAACAGGCTGGGAGAACGAAGACCTTGGTGAATGGGAATGTTTACATTGTGAGAGATTTGTTTGTTTTGGCAAGGCACAGTCAATTGTGCATTATCTCTTCATAAGGCAGGTGTGCAGCTCAAGGAACAGTTACAATTCAACTTTTCCATTAGTATAAGACCTAAAGTATTGTTTCTGTTTCTTTTTCCAAAAAGTGACCTCTATTTCCGTTTATACAGTCTGTTTAACCAAGTGCCTTAGTCTGCTACAACTGGAACGTTTTCTGTATTTAGAACAGCTGCTTAAGATTGAAGTGAGCATGACTCAAACTCAACAATGATTCTAAATGTGGCTGAGATACCACTTATTTTCTCAATTGTATGCAATAATTATTCTTCCCTAAAACAGAATAAAACAAAAACAGTGGGATGGAAAGAGTTTTGAGGGTGCTGCATATTTTTGTTGTGGCTTTCAAAAGCCTTTTGTTTGCCTTGTGACTGTGTATTCTTCTCCTTTGTTGTGTTCCTTTCAGAAGGCTGAAGGTTTCAACATGAGCATCCCAATGCCAGGTCACCCTGTGGATTTTTCTGAAACAACCTTGCAGCAAGCGCAAAAGGATGTGGCTCAGCTGGAAAAGCTGATTGATGGTCATGATGTCATCTTTTTGCTAATGGACACCAGGGAAAGTCGATGGCTTCCTGCTGTCATCTCAGCCAGCAAGAGAAAGGTATTGCATGTACATTTCCCACAGGCAGTTCTAAAATGGGAGGGAGTGGGTTGACAAAGACTTTTTGAAAACATTTTCACTAAGCGTACAGAACAGTGTTTCTCAATCTTGGCAACTTGAAGATGCAGAGATTCCACTCACAAACCTCTTGCATACTGCCCAGGGAATTCTGAAAGTTGAAATCCACATATCTTCAAGTGGTCAAGGAAGAGAAAGACTGTTATAGGTTTGGTTTATTTTTTTTATATGTTTACTGGCATACAGTGTTCTTGATTGAAATTTAGACCGAAGATTAGGTTGATGAACTTAAGACAAGTAGTTGAGGGATGAGGTTGAAAACCTTAATTCCATTTTTTTCTTTCCACGGTATATTGAAAGTTTAGAAAGAATGACTGAAAATGCTATTTTTGGATGGCTTTTTCAAAAAGGCAATTAATATTTTTTTAATATTTTGAAAAAAATAATTTTAATAATTTTTTAATTTGATGCTTTTTATCATTGACCTAATATATATTTGTAAATATATGAATCCCATTCAGCATTAAATATGGAATTGCTTTATAATTTTATATAACACTGAAATGTATAATCTGCTATTCTAGGTTATTGATCTCTGCTTTTGAGCAGTTTCCCCTGTCTGAACTGTAAAAAGCTACAGAGCCATGGAACTGTAAATTAAGAAGAGGCCTTGAAATTTTGTAATCCAACCCCTGTTCAGGAGAGGAGTCCAGACAAATGACTGTCCAACCTTCGTTTGAAAACCCCTAATAATGGAGACCTCAGCATTCCAGAAAGTAGACAGTTCCATTGCTTAACATTTCTTGTGGTCAAGAATTTCCTTACAGTATTTTGAATTTGGGCCTTTCTCTCTGTAGCTTCCACTACTCCTCATTCTAACAGATCCATAGTAAAGAAATTCCACTGCAGGAAGTTTATACCCATGTAATCTAACTAAATTTGAATCTTTGCAAGCTGTAATTATCAAGTATTGGCATTTTAACTTGGTTGTGGGTGTTTTTATGTAGAAAAGGAGAACGAAAATGTTTTAACTAAATTATATATACTAAAACAGTACTAATTTTCTTTGTCTAATGATACTTGTCCTTTCCCTGCATTATGCCTCCTTTTCAAAACTACACTAATGGATCAGGGAATCTTCCAAAGTAGATTTGGTGAACACATGATAAAGAAGCTATTTGACTCGAGCGATAAGCTTTACTTATGCAATTTTGGCTGCTCATTATTATTTTTAACATTTTGCTTACTGTATATGCTTAAATTTGAACATCACTTTCTTTGCTTTTCAATATTTGCACAGCTGGTCATCAATGCTGCTTTGGGATTTGACACATTTGTCGTGATGAGACATGGGCTAAAGAAACCAAAGAACCATGAAATTGGAGATTCTCCGTGCAATAATTCTTCTGGCTCAGTCGATCTTTTGGGATCATCACTTTTTTCAAATATTCCCGGCTATAAACTTGGTTGCTACTTCTGCAATGATGTAGTTGCACCAGGAGATGTAAGTAGAGCTTAAGCAAATTGATAGGACTGTTCTTTGAATTTTTTTCTCCTACTCTGCATTAGTATGATAGTGAGAAAAATCTGTTACATTTTTTTCCACTATAGGAAGATTTCTACTGATATGGTTCAGAGGTGACTTAAAAAGAGTCACCCCTGCCATCACCTCCTTAATGCCACCATAATGACATAAGAAAGTATTCTAGAAAGCTGCATATCTCTAAAAAAAAAGAAAGGGAATGAAAGCCTTTTTATCAATTTCAATTCTTCTGTAGCATACTGTTGATTCCTAAAATCTCCAGAAAGTGGAGGACCCTTTTTCCCAGCTCCATTATGAAGTGCTATCTTGTCAGAAGAAGGAAGAGGACTAGATTCTGATTTTTGGCATCAGTGCCTTTTTTTCCTGAAAGGCAAAGAGGCACCAATTTAAGAGTAGGAAATGGGATTATTAGAGGTCCTTGGTGCTCTCTGAGGTTGCTTGTTTTCATTACCCAAACTAAGTAACATCATCAGTCTGATAATGTTACCTAGTTTGGGTGATGAAACATCTGGAAATAAAACAAGCAAGCTCAGAGAGCATCAAGGACCCTCATGTCAACTTTGAGCTAGCACTAGCACTAACACTTGGACTTCACAGTGCTTTACAGCCCTCTCTAAGTGGTTTACAGAGTTAGCATATTGCCCCCAATAATCTAGGTTCTCATTTTACTGACTTCGGAAGGATGGAAGGCTGAGTCAACCTTGAGCGTGGTGGGATTTGAACTGTTGAACTGCAAGCAGCCGGCAGTCAGCAGAAGTAGCTTACAGTACTGCATTCTAACCACTGTACCACCACGGCTACAAATATTCTCCTTTATTAATGGCATTATTAGCAGGTAATTGGAAAGAGAACCATAAATCATTATTCTGTATTTTATTTTTAAGAAAAGGTGTATAGAAAAAAACACAATGTATCTTCTTCCTTTGCAGTCTACCAGGGATCGCACATTGGATCAACAGTGTACAGTCAGTCGACCAGGTTTAGCCATGGTAGCAGGAGCACTTGCTGTTGAATTAATGGTATCCATTTTGCAACATCCAGAAGGGTAAGCCATCATTGTGGAAAAGAAATAAATATTTTAGATATTAAGATATTAATTAAATAAATATTTATTGCACCAGATCTTTCTTGGAAACATTGGCCTTCTGAAGATCAATCAAATAATGTTGATTTGGATTTTATTCCAGGTTTTACTTAACTTGGAATAAAAGCATGTTTACAAAGCATGTTGAATGCCAAGCTCTCCTGTACAGAAAGTTACGTCTCTTTCTCTCTTCCTCCATTTTGTTAGAGGCTATGCAGTTGCAAGCAGCAGCGATGACAGAATGAATGAACCTCCCACCTCTCTTGGGCTTGTGCCTCATCAGGTTAGTAAATTGGAAAGTAATAAAACTGTGAAATTATCCCTGAAATCAAGTCAGGCCTATATACCCCTGCAATGGGCAGCCTTCTAGTAGTAAAAATAAATAAATAAATAGAGAAATGGTTGAAAACCTATAGACATTGTGATTCATGGCTTCAGGCTAAGAGTTCAGAATGACGTTAAGAGTTCAGAATGACAAATTGAGAGGGGAAATCAATTTAAATTTAAGAACACGTAGAGGTGTATTCCAAATGTTAAGCCATTAAATAGAGGTCAGCTTTGTACTAAGGTCACAAATAATGGATGGGCACTTGAAAATACCCATTTCCTTTAATTTTGTCTCAAAAACCAGTTTCTAATTTCATTCTAAACCAGATTTGATAAGGAGCCCTTTTCCTATTGCTTTTGGAATATATTTTCCCAAAAAAAAAGCCAGTTTCAAAGTTTAGTTAAAGCTGATTTCTGAGCCTGGCTTGTTTATATTCACTCTGATTTTCACTGATAAGAAATTTAACGATCCTGGTTTGTTTTTTCACTTGCACAAAAATGTAGAGTCAGAGGCACAACGAGCATTTGAAGTTCCAGCAGTCCCTCCCCCATCGTTGCTTGACAACATAGCCACATTTACAGCTATTTACCATGTTCCAGGGTCACATGACCATTTTTTTGCTGAAAACCAGCATTTACTTCCAGTTTTCAGCAAAACCACCTCCATAGTGAAACATTGGTTGTAAAATCAGGTGAGGTACATGACCAATCCACTTTACAACCTTCACACCTTATAACCACGATGGCCAGACTCCATTGTAGTTGTAAATCGAAGGCTACCTGTATTTAATAGTTCATTCTTCCTCCTGCATCATCAAGCACATCGCTTATTCGCATCCTACTCCACTTGATGTTTGAAAGCATGATTGGTTTACTTCAGAACTTTGTGGGCATTTTGATTGTTTTTTTACCTAACTATTTTACTCGACAACGTAGGTTGTTGTTTACTCGTGTTGTTAACATTTTGAAAACAATGTTTTTGCTTTGTTGCACAAGGAAATAAAGTGAAATTAGTCCTGATGCTCTTCCCCTTGTAAAAAATTCTGAGCAGTAAAAATGATGTCATTTTTGTTGCAAAAATCACTTGCAAAATGAAGTTTAATTATATTCCAAAATGTCATCCTGTGTAGTCACTCCTCCCCCCTACACATTTGTGTCAACAATTGGTTTCCTGTTAGCTAAGAAGTTGTAATGCTATACAAGTTCTCTTTGTAGATAACATATCCGTTTAGGATTAAGGCCGGGAAGGGGAAGCAGTCTTTGGTTCAAAACTTTTGTGTTTTTCTTGCTTGTATGAATTAAGAGAAATAGAGATGGTGCACCATAATCCAATTAACTCTCAGCTTTCTCTCTCTCTCTCTCTCTCTTCTTTATTCATAATTATATTTTATTCTTACTGTTTAAAGGTCTCCTGCTGTGCATCAGAATCTTATTATCTGAATGCTCAGCAAATTTCCAGTTTAAGTACAAATGCATAATGCCATAATAAAAAAAAAAGATCCCTGTCCCTTAGCATTTCCTAATGTTTTAATTTTTGTGAGTTGTTTTTGGTACAGTTATTTTACATTCTTTGATTGCCACAGCATGACCTTCTCTGTCACACCGTGGTTGCCATGCTCTCCCACTAAGGAAAAGGACAGCATGCCTTCCTTAAGCAATCTGCGATTTTAAATAAATTGATGATATATTTATTATTAGAAAGTTACAAACCCTGATGTGCTTACCAGTCACCGTAACTCATTTAGAATTTAGTTAGGGTTATTTCTGAGCAAGCATAATATCACTGTTTGATCATTGTGAGAGGGCTTTATCCATTCCTAAATTATCAATTTTGGCTTACATAGGATCCTGGGCTAAAATGTGTTTGACTGAGTTGTGTTACTCAGGTCCCTCTATGTTCCAAACCACTGGCTTTAGTTATTCTTAGCATCCCTCATGTATTTAGCCTGGATATAAACTTGGTGTTCGTGATCACCATTGAAGATCTTCCCAGTCACCCTCTGACAAGCAGTCAATGGGGGAAGCCAGAATCACTGCCATGATATGCTTAATGGTCTTATTTTAAAAAAGGGTCCTAAAATTGGATGCAACTCACTTAACCATCACTTCGCTTAATGACAGAAGTTCCAATCCTAATTGTGTTCATAGGTCGAGGACTAATTGGATGCTTACTCACCTCACCTGGTTGCAGCTGTGGGCAATGCATATTCCTAAAACCAAAAGAAGATCCAAATTGTAATTGAATCTGACAGTACCAATGAAAGCAGAGCCAAAATCAGCATAGAAATAGCTCAGAGAAATGCTGTAGAAATGGTGTATAGAATTAATCAGTTTTCATAGTTTATAGGGGAAGTAAGAATAAAGTTGAAAGATGTACAGAAATCAAATCATAAAAGTTGAGATAGCGACCACAACCATATGATCAAATCCACGACTCTTTTTTGCAAGCCCCCTATGTGTAAATGTGGGGGAGGGGGGCAGAGCTTGGATCACATATTTATGGCCACCATTTTGACACTCCCCCGCCACATGTGGCTACCAAGGAGAAAGGATTGGCTTGATTGATGCTACTATTTTACCCATTCAGACTGGAATAAAAAGATTGAATCCTTTGTTGGGCAATAAAATTATATCACCAAATTAAATTGGAGGACCTGCAACTGCAAATTGGAAATCTATTCCAATTTCATTTTAAATCGTATTTTATTACAATTTCATTTTAAATTGCATTTTATCCAATTTCATTTTAAATGGCTTTTATCAAATTTTGGTAATAATTTGTTTCTGGAACACTGCATTTTGATATGGACCAAGGATTAATCAATCAATCAATAATGTAATAATGATAGTTCTGTAATATTCAGAATTGGCTAGCTTTGAACAGCAGTAAAGTCTGAAAATTAACCATGTGGCTACATAGTAACAGCATTTTCCCTTACTGCTCTTTCTGTCCACTTCTGCAAGAGGTTTATACTCCAGGTGGTGCTGTGTGTCTGTCTACAGAGAAATCACACTACATGGCAATCACCCGACCTGAATAGCCATGCCCTCAGTTTCTGTAGAAAAGGCCTTCTTTCATCATCAGATGTGTCCATGTTGTCTGCATTTTCTGAATAACATGGGACCTGAGAAATTTAGCCAGCGCAATACTGCTGATTTCAAAATGCTGCTATGCATCCCTTTTCTTGACAGATCCGAGGTTTTTTATCAAGATTTGATAATGTTCTTCCTGTCAGTCTGGCATTTGACAAGTGTACTGCCTGTTCACCCAAGGTAAGTTTTGTATCTGTGTACATGTGTGTGTGTGTGTGCGCATGTGCGTATGCATGTACAGAATACACGCTGTGTATTCTGTAACAAGCAGTTATTTTTATTCTTTTGTGTGTGCTTGTTTTTGCATACAATTTTGCATGCAACCTTATAAGTTTAGATGATCAGGTGTGAATTTCCTGTCAGTTCCTCACATGTGAATACTCATCTATCATTGTTAGCAAATACAATTTAAGATATTTTTGGTTCAAATATTAAAATTCCAATGGAATTTATGGGCAAACAAGTGCAAAATGATTGTATCGGTACAAAGTCTCCTGAAAGATACCATCTTTCATCACTTCTAAATTTTATGTGGAATAAAATAATTCTTGCTGCTGTCACTCATAAGTTCCCTGAAGATGGGCTCCAGACAAAACCTCTGTTCCCAGTGACTGATCCAGATTGGATCCTGATTTAATGTGTTCAGAGAAATATTTGACATATTCACACAATCTTCTAGAAGAAGGTTTTTCAAAGTATCCATTGTGACAAATCTGATTCGAAACTTAGATGCAGTGTGTATATTGATTATGTCTTCTCTGATTTAAATCCCACTTGATAATATATGTTCTTTTCCCCCTTTCCTTCAGTTGCCTGATACTCCTTGTAGTTAAAGATAGTTGTTACTTTGTGGATAGATTACTGCACTTCCATATTAGTGGGTATTGAACTGTGCCAAAACTATCACTCGGGTAAAGATAGACATGAGTAGGAAGAATCCACCCCGCTGGTGAAGGAAGGAGTGGTCGTGTGGACTCCTTCTCATCAACCAAAGGTAGTGCTCAAGTTGCAACCATTCATTTATTGACTGTTCAAAATTACAACAGCCCTGAAAAAAGTTACTTATGACCATTCTTCACACATAACCATTGCAGCATCCCCATGGTCACATGAACAGAATTTGGATGCTCGGCAACCGGATTGCATTTATGACAGTTGCACTCAGAGCTGGATTAACCATTAAGCACAATAATCATGTGCTTAGGGCATCAAGGAAAGGGGGGCGCCACAGAAATTTTCCATAGCTGAATTTACCAAGGACTAAGGTGCAATACTGCAAATGGTGCAACTGAACTAGGATCTGCAAAAAGGGCCCCCCACATTAAATGAAAAAATTACATGCAGATATATACAATAATAATATTATGTATTTGTGTAGACCAGGGGCTCCCAATCTTTTTATTCCCAACCAATTGCAAGCCAGCCCAGCCCAGCTCAGCCGATATCCAATTGCAAGCCAATTGCAAGCCAACCCAGCCTGCAAGTCAGACCTGACCAGCTGATCCCAGATTGCAAGGATTAAAGGTCTTAATCCAGCCCTGGTTGCACTATTCATATGATCATCTTTTGCGCTCTTCTGACAAGCAAAATCAACAGGGAAGCCAGATACATTTAACCACCGTGATACTAACTTAACAGCTAAAGTGATTTGTTTAACAGCTGTGGCAAGAAAGGTCATCAAATGAGGCAAAACCCACTTAACACTGTCTCGCCTAGCAGCCAAAATTTTGGGCTCAATTGTAGACGTAAACCGAGGATTACCTGTGCTACTCTCAGTTTCTGTTCCGATTGAAGCAACAGTGTTGGCCGGCGTATGAACTCTTGCCCATTTCTCGGTACAGATTTATCCAACCATCAATTTAAAATGAAATTCAGTTCAGTGTTGATCCAACTCATTTTGCTAACTAAAGTGAAATCCAAGTCCTCCTTTTCTCACTAAATTAGAGTGAGCAAACTGTCTCCTTTTGGGTGCCCATTTTTACCTTGACATATTTTCTAACCTTTATCGCACATAGGACGGGAGCTTCATACACTGATTAGAGATAGTGGAAGATGCCTTAAGTGGCTGAGCTTGGGAGCAGAGATAGACACACTACAAAAACCCCTGTACTATCATGGCATATCAAACAATTTTATGGCGTACAAAAATAGGTATATTTTTTAGGGCAGGAAGAGCCTTCTATGTTTCATTTCAGCACCAAAGTTTTATCATATTTGTATATTTGTAATTTAATCGTGCTTCGGTTAGTCTTTGAAAACAATAACAACAAAACAAAACTGAGCAATCCCCCCCGC
>JANHGC010003004.1:89730-102290 GCA_027560395.1 Boaedon fuliginosus | reverse complement strand
CCCCCCAATCCCTTTTGCCTAAGAAATTTTTGCATACTTCCATCAGAATCATCTTTCTTACTCTCTATAAGTGGCATAGTTCAGTGCTTTCTTAAGAAATAGGCTCAACTTCCCAGATAGAGTAAGGGTAGCAGAAACCATCCTAGGATAAAGGAGAATGTAACAAGGACCCTCACTTATACATGACTTATTTGTGTTCAGCGTGCATTCTTTGACCAGTCTGAGCAGCCTCTTTCTGAAGGTTCTCATAGTCTTAATGGCCAATGGAACTCCCAGCATGGCCAAATCCACTTTCTCCACACCACAATAATCACCTTAGAAGCATTAAATCTTTAGATGCTAGAAGGAATGCTGAGTCACCTGAGACTGCCAGTTCATAGGTACATGTTCAAAGACGTTTTAGCCTTTTTATTGGCCCTAGTAATTATTTTACCTCTTTGGGTTTACGTCGATATGTCTCATTCTGGTTTCCCATTAGTAATTTAGATTTCCATCCAAAAGTCCCCCTTAAAAAGTACTTCTGAAATTCTGCAGATTACTTAAAATTGAACTGTCCTTTCAGATGCTGTCTCAGTCCAAACCTCAAATTTCATTACATATAAAAAAAAATGGTTCTGTGGTTATGAAGTACATTTCTTGCACTTCTAAATTAACCCGTTTTTTCCTCAAAAAAATTTCCTAGTAGAAATGTCTCCCTTTTTGTTTGCCTTTTTTTGGGACAGCAGCAGCTTTTTCCCGTTCCCCATCACCTGTATGCCAACAATTGAAATGACTCCATTGTTTTCTCTACAAAGCTGACGCTTTTGTTGTTGGCATTCAAATATATTTGGAACTGCTGTTTTAATACAGGCTTGTAATTATATTTATCTTCATTTGCGTCACACACCCATAGCAGAAAAAATGTTCCATGCTCAAAACTCAGCTTCTTATCAAAATTCTTCTAGCTAATAAAGGCAGAATAAAAATCTGATAAATAAGAACAATTTTGTACGTGTGCCTCTTTAAGTGGTTTATAAAAGTAAATGGTTCATCCAAGGTAGGCCAGTGTTTCAGGTACCTAAAGATTAATCGAATACTAACCATTCTGATTTTAAAATTTCTCCTCTATTTCCCAGGGAGGGGAAGGAAAGATAAAGGAAAGGCAAATATATTTTGTTTTTTAAAATGTCAATGAAAAAACATTAGTTAAGCATCTTTTAACAAGAAGTTAAAAGTTTACCAGATGTTTGCCAGCAAAAGCCCTTTGCTCTTATTTTGGGAGAAATCCTTTTTTTATATTTCAGTGCTCAGTTTCAAGGGTCTAGCTCTTACGCTTCTAAATATGATACTCTTGTTTCTTGATCCTGGCTTTTACATGTGTTTGTGTGTGTGAGAGAGAATATGATTAAATGATTGTCTTTTCAGATTTAACACAGCATGTTCTTCAATGGATTCTAGTAATAATATAGCCAGTATCATAATCAGTCATTTGCTTTGACAGTCTGTGGATTTATCTTCGTTTTCTGTCATAAATACTTGCCAATCTACCTGTCTGGCAGAAATTGGCCATTTTTATTGAATTGGTTCAGCATTACAGAACTTTCTGTCAGAAACAGGAGCCATTTTAATATTTCCTGAACCCCACGAAAATGTTCTCATTGATCTGAGAATGCCAGTTTTCTCCTGCATTTACATTTGCTCCTTCAAGCTGTAATCTCTCACATCAGATTTGACAGTATTCCCAAAAATGTCTTCCAGAAAAGATTTAGGAAGCTGCAAAGAGAAGTGGAAGTTAGAGAACTGTCCTTCTGTAAATACACAACAAGACTTTAGATGCTGGCTGTTGGTAGCTGCAATTAACAATTGGAAGAATTCTATATTTCCTTTTAGCTTGTCAGTAGATGTTCAACTTGCTGGCAGTCTTCAGAAGCCATCCTATATGAGACCTGATGTGTCTTTGTCCCTCCCTCAGCACTTTCCCAAATACTGAAAATTTGGGGGTTTTTTTTCTTTTGAAATTCACAGTGGTGCCGATGTTTACCTAAGTAGGAATCTCTTTTGTGACAGCCTGTCGACTGATTTTTTCACTACCACCACACTAAAGGTTTGCATCCTTAGCATTTCATTCCTGTCCTGAAATCAGGGCAGATGCAATAAATCGTCTTTCCCTCTCTGTTGTACAGATTGAATGTTTTCTTCATGGAAATTTAGGTTGTGTATTTTTTTAATAGTGATTCTTCCTACATTCTGATCTCCTTCCCCCGCCCACGCTGCGCAGGAAGATTTCCTTAATGCACAATAGCACAAATTTTTCTGCCACTTACACTTGGTATTTGGGTTTTGTGACAGCTCAGCATAATTTGCAGCTGCTCAGAATGGCTGTGTCAGCTGAGCAATGGAGCTGCTAAGTCCAGTAGTGTTGGCTTGTGTTTTGCCTGATTTTCTATCATCACCATTTCTCAGAAGCTATTTTCCCCCACACAGTTCTACAAATGTACCCAATATATATATATATGTCAATGTAGATGTAGACGTAAGACGAATGGGGATACCACTGTTTTTCTTTTTGGGTGGGAGGGATGAAGGGAACTTCATTAATTCATCTATATTTATTTTATTTATTTATTACATTTTTATGCCGCACAACTCTTGAAGGACTCTATCTCTTACAACACAGATAGCATAGTACTCAGATGTTATATGCAGCTTATTACAGCTTTACAACACTCCCCAAGCAGTTACAGAGTCAGCATATTGCCACCAAACAATCTGGGCCCTCATTTTACCGACCTTTAGAAGGGTGGAAGGCTGAATCAACTTTGAGCCTGGTGAGATTCAATCTGACAACCTGCTGAACAAGTCAGCAGAGATAGGCTGCAGTCTTGCATTTAAGCACTGCGCCACTGAGGCTATAAAGTCAGATTGTATTTTTGTGGATTCAAGCTATGGCCAGCTGGGAGGCAATGATACTAAAATTTTGAAAATAGTAGGCTAGTAAAAACGTAGATGTGACCTTGCTTATGACACTTTGGATATTAACCAAGAAACAGAATTATACATCCATGCAATTATGTTTTGTAGTCTTGGGAAATGGAAGGCTGGTAGTTTAGAAAATCTCTTAAATTGAGAATCCTGTGTTGAGTAAATGAGTAACACATTTTTGCCTTTGAGAACTTAAATTACTAATGCTCTTTTTTAAAAAAAAATCTTTTATGTTCTGAGGTTTTTAAAAGCTTTCAGATGTGTGAATTAGATAAGTCATTTATATTATTGCCAAGTATACAGAGATATAGATTACCAGGGTTAAAAACCTGGGGTGGAGAGTTTGATTCTTTTGGCTTTCTCCTGTACCTTCATTTCCACATAACTATGAAGCAATTTGTCACTAAGGGCTTTCTTAGAAGAACTTTGAAGCCTAGAGAGAAGAGAATAAATCCCCTTCTTTCCCTTTCTTCTTTTTAAAGCCACAAGTATATAGTTCCTTTGATAAACCTTTTTTTGGAATATTTAAAGCATCACATTGTTACGAACATGTAATCTAATTCTCTTTAATTAAAGTTGGAAAAAAAGTTTTAATTTTCAGGCTTTGGAAAGCCTAGTGTGATCTAGTGTTTAGATCATTAATCTTTAACAAGAAAGTCATTGTTTACAACTTAAATATGTCTGCAAGAAAATAATAGGATATTTTTTCTGATGTAACTCAATAATTATAACTAGAAGAAAGAGAGGAAATCCCACGTTGGGAATATAGAAGAGAAAGGGAAAAAAAGAAATTAATTGAATATGCAGATCTTTTGAGCAGAAATTGATTTTTACCCGAGAAGTTGAGAATAGCTGTGAAGTTGATGAGACTTTTCTTTGTAAAATGATGTTCTGAGCATAAGGGGTTATTCTATTGTGGTTGTACATCTGTATTGCCTCTGTCATTTATCCTTTTATAACAATCAGTTTTTATATAATTATAGTTTTATAATAGTCAGTTACAGTGCTAATCAGTTACGTTACGGAGTTGATGTAATGTTCTAATTTTCTCTTCTGTCTGGTTTGACACAGAAAGCTATGTGACAGTTTTAAAGTGAACAGTGCAAGGAGAAGATAAATACTGTCTTAAACCAATAAAGCTGAAGTTATCATTAAATCTTAACTTACTTTTATTGTAAGTTTCTTTCTGAATATGGACTTCTGTTTCTTAACTGAAGGCTTTCAAGGGCTTCCCAATATGATCCTTTCTTCAGTTCAGTAGTTCACAAAAAGGCAGTGGCATTTTTGTGTTTTAATATAATAATTCCATCTTCAGTTAAACAGTGTGATGTCCGGGTACAAATAACCTTTGTAAAATGATAATCAAAATTTATAATAATATTCATTACATTAGCATTAATTCTATAATATTAAAATAATAATATTCAACATGATAATCATAATATTTGCTTCTCTCTCTTAACATACCTTCTTTATTTCACTAATCTTTTTCTTTTGTTTCTATTTCAAACTTCCATTTTTGTTATATAACCATTGATAAAATAAGTCCCATGTCATATAATATTCAGTTTGTTCTTTCTCCCTAATTGCAAGCATTAATCTATTCATTTCTGCACATTCTAATAGTTTCCTAATTGCGTTCTCATTTGTGGAGATCTCTTCACTTTTCCAATTTTGTGCAAATACAACTCTGGCTGCAATTAATATATGAATAATTAAATATGCATTCCCCCTATTATATTTTTCGGGTAGAATCCCCAACAAGAATATTTCTGGCTTTAAATCAATATGCTGCTTTAACATTTTTTCCAGCAACGTATGTATTTTTGTCCAATATTTTTTTGCTTGTGAGCATGTCTGCCACATATGATAATATGACTCAGGTATCTTGAGGCACTTCCAGCATTTAGCGACTTATCTTTAAACGTCTTTGCCAAGCTGGGGCAAAATGCCATCTATAAAACTTCTTATACAGGTTTTGTTTGTATGCAGTTGACATTGTTAATTTATAAAAATTTATAACACAGTTTCTTCCATTTATCTATTCTATACTGTATAACCAAAGCTTTTTGCCCAGACAAGCATAGAGGTATTTTTTATACAGGTATTTTTTATTTTTTACATTTTTATGTTGTCTTTTACTTACAACAGTTCGTTTGGTGACCATTCGAGGTTACAGCAGCACTGAAAAAATTGAAGGCTATTTTTCACACTTACGACCGTTGTAGGATCCCCATGGTCACGTGATTTACATTTGTATATTTGACAACTGACTCACATTTATGACAGTTGCAGTGTCCCGGCGTCATGTGATCCCCTTTTGTGATCTTTTGACAAGCAAAGTCAGTGGGGAAACCAGACTGACTTAACAAACCATGTTGGTAATTTGACAACTGCAGTAATTCACTTAACAAAAGTGGCAAGAAAAGTTGTAAAATGGGGCAAAATTCACTTAACAAATTTCTCACTTAACAACATGTTTTTTTTTTGGTCCATTGTGGTCTGAGAACTACCTGATTCAAAAATGGCTATTAAAAATCCAGTTACAGACTATTTTAATGAGCAGCATCAGCAAAAAAAAGTTTGAAGGTTTGCTGTTTTTGTTTTATTTAGGTTTATTTATATTCCACCTGTAAATAGCTCCAGTTATCAAACTTACCTCCTCCTATTTGTCGCACAATAGCAACCCTATGAGGTGAATTGGGCTGATTGAGCCAAAAAACTCAGCTAGCTTTCATGCCTAAGGCAGTATTAGAACTCGCAGTCCCCCTATTACTAGCCTCGCACCTTAACCACAAAACCATTGCCTCTGTTTCGGAACACTTATTTTCTAACTTTTTCTGGTTTGGGTTTTATCACAGGCAGATGAATCTGTTTAAATGTTTCCTTACATCCATGGTCTCCTTACTATTTGAAATAAATAATGTTGAATGCAAACATTTTGTGGTATTTTAATATATACATAAAGATGCAGTTTGACTTGTTAAAAGTATAGCAAGTTATAAGGCTATAATTATCTCAGTTATGGAACAATCTTCTCAAAATTGTTTTCCTGGAACAATCTTATTTGCACTGATAAAACTCAGGCATGTTTTGAGGTAGTCTGTTGGACGAGGAAGATTCTTTATTTTAAAGTCTATGTCTTTGAAATTGGAATAGCTGCCGATTATATGTAATAATGTTTATATGGTTTTATGATTTTATTTTCTAAATGTTTTTAAATAGTTCAATGTAATGGTTAGCAGCAGTATGTAATAAGTGTAAAAATTATTCATACTATATAAAAAGGAAACAGTGAAGAATAATATGGTCAGTTAATATTTAATGTGTAATATTGACAGGGACGCGGTAGCTCAGTGGCTAAGATGCTGAGCTTGTTGATCAGAAGGTCAACAGTTCAGCAGTTCGAATCCCTAGCGCCACGTTACTTGTCCCAGCTTTTGCCAAGCTAGAAGTCCAAAAGCATGTAAAAAATGCAAATAGAAAAATAGGGACCACTTTGGTGGGAAGGTAATAGCGCTCCGTGCACCTTTGGCATTTAGTCATGCCGGCCACATGCCCATGGTGACCTCTTCGGACAGTGCTGGGTCTTCAGCTTAGAAATGGAGATGAGCACCGCCCCCTAGAGTCGGAAACAACTAGCATGCGTGTGGGCGGAACCTTTACCTTATTGACAGTTAAAGTAACAACAAATATTTTATAATCTCGAGAAAAGAAAACTTGAGCCTAGACATTTGTTCCAAAAGAAGAAATGCTGAGTACTTTTGTACAAACAAAATTTATAAAAAAGAAATTTCTGAAAAACATATTTTTAAAAAATGAATAGGTCTTTCATATTTTCCTAATCCTAATGTTTCTGTCACTTTCCTTGTGATAGTTTTTTATCTTTCTTTATTTTATTTCGGTATAATAAACATTTACATGTGTTTATTATAAGCTATTGCAATAGGATGCAACTGGCCAATCACAGGCCCACAAGCTTCAGCCCAGAGAGTCATCTGACTCCTGAGAACCAATAAGGGAAAAATTTGTTGTATTTACCTTATTTTAATAAAATTTATAGGCCGCTCTATCCCGAGGGACTCAGGGCGGCTTACAACAGTAAAAACAATATAAAAATAGTTTATAATATGTTAAAACAAATTTAAAACCCTTAAAAAACCCTTAAAAAACAACCTTCAGGTATTAATCTAGTGAAGCCTTCAGAAAGAGCCATGTTTTGAGGGCTCTGTGGAAGGTTAACAGGTCAAGAATGATCCAGATCTCTGGAGGAGGTTTGTTTCAAAGGGCTGGGGTGCCCACAGAAAAGGCCTTCCTCCGTGGAACTGCCAGTCGACATTGTTTGGCCGATTGTACCTGGAGGAAGCCGAATTTGTGGGCTGGCAGTGGGCAATGAGCGGCAAACCATGGCAGGGGAGCCTCTTGCAAATAACCCGATCATATGCCATGTAGGGCTTTAAAGGTCATAACCAGCACCTTGAATTGCACCTGGAAGCTAATTGGCAGCCAGTTCAGCTCATACAAGAGTGGTGTGATCTGAGTGTAGTGGGGCACACCCATAACTGCTCGCGTGTCCGCATTTTGGACTAGCTGAAGCTTCCGAATGCTTTTCAAGGGCAGCCCCATGTAGAGCGCATTTCAGTAGTATAATCAGGAGGTGATGAGGGCATGCGTGACAATAAGCAGTGCATCTTGGTCCAGGAGGGGTCGCAACTGGTGCACCAGGTGAACCTGAGCAAATGTCCTTCTGGCCACAGCCACTAAATGTTCTTCCAGTTTCAGCTATAGATCCAGAAGGACACCCAAGTTGTGTACCTTCTCTGAGGGGGTCAACATCTCCCTCTCCCCATAACCAATGATGGAACATCATGGATACTCCAAGAAGACGGAACCCAAAGCCACTCAGTCTTGTCTGGGTGAGCCTGTCTGTTGGTCCCCATCCAGACCTCTACATGCTCACTTTGATAGCATCATTGGATTGGTTCAGGGTAGAGATGAGTATCATCAGCAAACTGATGATACTTCACCCCGAACCCTCGGATGATCTCCCCCAGTAGCTTCATATAGATGTTCAATAGGAGTGGCGAGAGGACCGAACCCTGAGGTGCCCCACATGATTGGGGCCTTGGGTTCGACCTCTGCCCTCCTACCAGCACTCACTACAGATGACCCAAGAAGTAGGTGAACCACCGTAAAATGGTAACCCCCACTCTTAGCCCCCTGAGCCGCTGCACAGGATACCATGTTGATGGTATCGAAAGCTGCTGAAAGGTCAAGTAGCACCAGGACAGGGAAATAACCCCTGTCCCGGGCTAGCCAGAGATCATATACCAATGCAACCAATGCCGTTTCAGTGCTGTACCCAGGCCTGAAACCCGACTAAAAGAGGTCCAGATAATCAGTTTCATCCAGGGACTGCTGGAGCTGGAGTGCCACCGCCTTCTCAACAACCTTCCCAAAAAAGGGATGGTTAGAGTCTGGACGAAGGTTTTTCAACATAGCTGGGTCCAGAGCAGGCTTCTTGAGAAGGGGTTTTACCACAGCCTCTTTCAGAGTTGACGAGAAACACACCTCTCTCAAAGAAGCATTAATAACTGCCTGGAGTCAGCCTCGTGTCACCACCCAACTGGCCGAAACCAGCCAGGAGGGACACGGGTCCAATAAACAGGTAGAGGCACTCATTGCACCCATAGCCAAAAGAAGGAGGTTCTGCCAGGGTTGGATAGAAAGTATTGGTATGGCATTTGTGAGAGAATTGGCTGGAGTCTGGGATGAAGGAGTGACCTTAGAAATTGAGATGTTTGGTTTTGGTTAGAATTGTGTGAAGGTTTATTTTATTTTATTTTATCTTATCATTTTATCCCGTGTGTTGTATGAAGGACCCTATTTTCTTTAATAAAGTTGTTTTTTGTTCAAATCCTAGAATGAACCAATTGCCTTTTAGCATGTGCCTCAGCTTGGCTAAGCTGCTGACTACCAATTTTTTTTTTGTTTGGTTTCCCCTTTGGTGTTTAGCCAGATCCTGGATGGGGTGAAGATTTTCTTTTCGATCCTCTCCTGCTATGGAAAGGAGAAACTGCTTTATAGTGAAAGGCTAGTAGCAGTTGGTATACCTATTTTTTCCAGTCATTCTTCACTCACAGCTGCAGTTACCTCATAACTGAAGTACTTAGAGGAGGGTCTGATTCAACCCTAGGGCACACCTTTCGTTTATTTCAGCTTCAAAGGGCTTTCTACTGAACACATGCAAATAAAACGATAAATTTGCAATTAGTTAACTTCAGACACATAATAGATAAGTTCCAAGTTAATATATATTCTAAAGGAGCAATTATGACTTAAATTAAGGATTCATAGTTTGTCAATTATTCAGTCTGCCTGTGCTGGTTTTGCAACCCTGAGCTCACGTATTCTGCTGTTAAAGCAGATATTATATCTATATTAATCTGCATTGCAGTCCCTAGAGAGTTATTTTTCATAGCATGAGCAACAGAAGCCTTGATCATTTATATAGATCTGAGTGGGATAAATATGTATGGAGAAAAACAATCTGTCCTGCCTTGAGATTCATAAAAGAGGAAAAGAGTCATAAATTTTTAGGAAACTCAGCTAGGTAGCAGTTCTTAGATGAGCTAGAAAAGCTAAGCAGCTTCAAACCTAGCTAAATGTTAGAGAGATGGTAACTAGGCTGCAGGCTAGTCAGGCTAGTCAAAAAGCATTCTAGAAGAACTCCCTTCCATATTACTGCCATGAAAAGTACATGTCCATGTTGTCACTAAGGATGAAACCACTTGAAAAAGACATTACTTATGAAATACTATTAAATAAAGCATAAACATTTGTATATGATTATAGTTAATTTACTTATAAAAAGAATAGCCTGATTTTCATTAAAAATAACCTTAAAGCAGGATATAGCAATACAGACCAATGAAACAATATGAAATAGCTCCAATTAAAGGAATCAGCCAAGAACAGCAACTGTAATATATTAAAAGCTGAAGACTGATGTCAACCATAAGAGTTATTCTCTTTTCCAGTTCTGTTGAATGGCGAGATACCTGTGCTCTTATTGTAATTGTTAATAATTTTGGTATGGTTATTTGAATATGAGCTTACTCTTGAGTGGTGGCTTATGGTAAAAACTGCCTAAAATCATAAAAAACAGTGTCTCTTGATGCAATGTATGCAGAATGGCTGTAAATAATTTTTAGATTGCTGTGAAATTGTTTCTGGCATTGTCCGTGGAAATTTCCCAAGTAATTGAGAAACTTTCTAAACTTTAATTTTACTAGTGTAGTCTCTGATGGCACTAATTCTCTTGTGAAATTACTGCCAAATTTGAAAAGTATTTGTTAATGTGCAGCTTATTTTCCAGATCTTGCAAAATCAGTTTCATTCCAGTATCTAAAAAGGCATAATGCAGAGCTTTAAAAAAAGGCAAACAAAGCATTTTGAAGCTGAAACAACTCCCTTACAAGAAAAAATGTAAATCATTTGAGATACTTAGATTAGTTTGTACATGATATAGAGAATGCATACAGGTATCTGTCATAATACACACATTTATAATCAGAAAAGTTTAAAAACAGATAAAAGGAAGTATTAGATATCACAGTTAACTGTATAATTTGTTCCACAAAAGATGATGGTGACACTAATTTAATAGGTGGCATGTCACATGCGTGGATAATTAGGTTATTGGATTGATTTCCCCTACATGTCATCCAGGTGTCCCAAATTGTCTCTGGACAACCTTGTGGGATATGGGGGGGGGGGAATAGAATCCTCTAGTGGGTTAGTTCTGTTGACTGCTAGACATTATGGGATATGTTGCTTGTATGTTAGTGTATGGCTCCCTTTTTCATTGATTAACTTTGTAGTAGATTTCTACCTGTAGTGATCCTCAGGATTTCTCCATCAATTTGATACATTACATGTAATTCTTGCTTACTATTTGAGGTTATGATAATGCTGAATGAAAGGTACATACAGCAGTTCCTCAAATTTCCAACCACCGTGCTGTTCCTTTAGTAATGTGATTGCATCCACCATGGCCTTCCTATGCTCATGCTGCACGCTCTATACCTAAGCCTTGCTATGGTCGTGCTGTACTGTCTGTCCCCTGGCCTTCCTGTGCTCGTAACCCACCATTCTGTCCATCCTCCGATCTCCCCACAGTCACATGCAGCTTGCACTGGGCCACCCCAGCCCCCGAAGTTCAGCATTGCCTGCGCTGGACTTCTAGGACTTCTTCCACCTCCCACTCCTCCGTAGCACCTCCACCCTCCTCACCTTGGGTTCCCATTACTTTCCATTTAACAAACCAAAGGTCTTGAGCTTAAGCAAGACTCTCAGGATTGTCCAATAAGTGATGTGGTTACATAACATCACACTTTTTGGTGATAGCAATCTGGTCCCAATTTCCACCATAACCGGAGGATTACCTATGTATTCTCTTACATTATTGTCTGTGGATTTTTATACTCATTCTTATAATTATGTGTGTGTGTGTGGGGGGGGGGGTTCCACAGTTTTTTATTGAATTTCCATAACTTTGATTTTTTTCATTGTCTTTTCATAAGACAATAATTTACTGCCACCATTACAAAGCTTTCTTACATTTTCAAAAACCTGCTACATTTTTAAATCTTGGAAGAAAGTAACAGTGATGTTCTGGGCTTGAATGTCAAGATAAGGCCGCCAAGAATGCACCACTAAATATAGAGTTTTCTTCCACTCCCAGGCATGTGGCAGAACCCAGCCTTTTTCATAAAGACTGGTTTCGCTTCAGTTTTCTGTCTTTTCCCCCCATAAGCTCATTGCAGTCCCTCAGTGGGCTACATCCCATGTATTCTGTTTGACCAATGCTATTTTGTGGATAGTTTCTACAGAAGTATTTGGTTGCATGCCCTGCGAGCAGTAGGAAAGGCAACTAAATATCAGTCTTTGTGGGACATTCTATTTCAATAAAAATGTAAAATGTCTTCATAAAGTTATTGTATTATTCAATACTGAATTTGTGTAAGGGTTGAATTGGTGAGATGGGAGCCCCTGATTATCATGGAAGAGAAAGCCATTTTATAAACATGATGGCTGAGGGAAAATAAAGTTTTTGGGGGCTTAAAGTTGGTGGGTGGAAAGATGTCTTCTGTTAGACACAGAAATTCTTGACAGGTGATTCTTTGCAGTAAAATCAATTATCTAATCTTTTAGAGTTTACATGGGAATTCGGAGCTAAGAGAGAATTATCCAATTATGCCTGGTACGGAATCTTGACAATTGGATGTGTGAATGGAGTTCAAGATTAAGATTGGAAATGTGAATAGTGTTTGAACATTTAAATAGTAACTGCATGTGGAGGAGTTTACAGTAACAAAATGAATTCTTGACTTTAAAAATCACATGTATTCAAAAAAAATGTAAGGGGAGATGTAGATGTGTAGTTTGGGTCAAGAGGCTAAGACGTTGCCCGAGTCTGCCACCATTGCCACCTCCTTCTTACTCTCATAATCCCTTTAGACCAGGGGTGGGTTCCTACCGGTTCGCTGGTTACCCGCTTTGTGGGCGCGCTTTCCAAGCCGCTGTCAAACGCGCGC
>JANHGC010003004.1:73688-83878 GCA_027560395.1 Boaedon fuliginosus | reverse complement strand
GAATATTTCAGTAACAATTCATACAGATAAATAAGTATTAACTTATTTGTGTTTACTTATTTTTGTTGTTTGTTTATTCTTACTATGAATACATTTGCTTAGAAGTACAATACAGAACCTCTATTACAAAATAGGCAAATGGTATTGGGTTTATCTCTAGAACTTAACTGATGATATGAAAATCTTAGAGTATCTTCTTTGTACCCTCTGCTTTAAAAAACCCTCCCATTCCTTGATGTATCTTCTTTGTACCCTCTGCTTTAAGGTTTTGCTGGAAGGTTTTGCTCTCTGGTTTGTTTTTTTGATGAATGGTTTCTGTTAAAGGGAAAATTCCTCATAATTCATGATTTTAGCAATGCCAGATCTAAAGAAATGAGCAAGCAAATATTGTTATTGTCCAAACTGCTAGTTATCTTGAAATGAATAACAACCAAAATATGACTGAATGTTAATGTAGTGAATGTGATTGTTTTGTTTAAGCTGAAGTGAAAAATCTTGGGACTCATAAAACCGTCCTATTTAAATGGTATAAAAAGAGCGTTGGTGGCGCAGTGGTTAAATGCAGTACTGCAGACTCTGTTGACTTGTTCAGTAGGTTGTCAGATCAAATCCCACCAGGCTCAAGGTTGACACAGCCTTCCATTCTTCTAAAGGTCGGTAAAATGAGGACCCAGATTGTTTGGGGCAATATGTAACTGCTTGGGGAATGTTGTGAAGCTCTAATAAGTAATGTATAAAATCTGAGTGCTATTGCTATCTCTTGTAAACCGCCAAGTCCTTCGGGAGTTGGGCAGCATAAAAATGTAATTAATAATAAACAATAAAAAGAACTTCCATGATTCTGTTAGCAGAAACACAAATATTTATGTGTTGTAAATAGGAAGCTGCAAATTCTTACTTTGTAAATTTATATTAAGAGTCATAGTCAAAAACTCTGATCCTTATACAATTACAAAGAAATAATTGTGCTTTCTTTTGACAGGTCCTCGACCAGTATGAAAGAGAAGGCTTTAATTTCCTAGCAAAGGTTTTTAATTCTTCCCATTCGTTCTTAGAAGATCTTACAGGTCTGACTTTGTTGCATCAGGAGACACAAGCTGCTGAGGTAAGGCCCTTCAAGTATAAACAAAAGAAAATAAGAGTAAGATTTATTGCTGTTCAGCTTCATTAATTAGTAACAACTTAGGGTGGGTTTTTTACCAATATTTTCAGATAATTTGCATGAATCAGATTCATACAGCAGTTAGAACTCATTTTTCCTTAAAACTCCATCAGATTATTAAACCATATATCCACAGCCCACAGTGGATTCAATTCACTATTATTTTAAAGTTAAATAGCAAACGGTTTCTATTTAATTCTATGTGGAGTCATCTATGAGATCACTAGGAGTTGAAAACAGCTTGATGGCAAATATTCAATGGGTCAATCAATATGGGAGTGAATATAAGATATGAAAAATTTGCTGGTGATTTTTCTGATGCCATTATTGTGGTAAAATCATTTTAATGATTAAATACTAGCAAAATAATTGTTACATTTTTGTTTTCAGTTTTGCAAATGCTAGTATATTTTAGGAACTGACATTATATTACCTATCCTATTTAAATGTATTAGCCACCAAATTCCAATAAACTGTATATTACAACTTTGTAACTCCATAAATGGAACTATATTGTGTCTTCATAACTTACCTTTTGTCCTTTCATATGTGGCCATCAGTGTGCATAATACAAGCTTCCAGAGAATAATAGATACAATACATGAAGGAGGCATATATTGTTTTTGCAGGGAAAACACAAAATTTTCATTTTTTCATCTCAAAAGTATCATATTACCTTTGTTTGTGTGCACTGTCCCCCCACCACAGATTCCCATGTATTCCAAGTGCAGAATATAAGTAATAACTCATCTTAGAGTGGCACACTCAGTGTCTCCTTTACATAATCAAGATGTATCCTAAGTGCATTACCTTTGTAACAGCTATCTGTGTAAGCAAAAAAAAAATCATGTTAGTCATATTGCCCTTATTAGCTAAATGAATAATTGATAGATCAAATATATTGTTTTTATGAAGTTATTAAATTACCTATTAAACTACCATTTTTAAATCTGTTCTCCCACTTTTAATTTAAATTATTTATTGGATTTAATCGAAATTTAATACTGTTTTAAATTTTGAATTGTATTGTTTTTTAATTGTTGTGAGCCGCCCTGAGTCCTTAGGGAGAAGGGTGGCATGTAAATCCAATAAAATAAATAAATAAACAAACAAACAAACAAATAAATAAATAAATACGGTTACATAAAAATTACTATCTAGCCTGCATTCTTTTTGAATGACCCTAATCTTGATCTTAACCTGTCAAGTAGGAATATACAGATTCAACTCTTGATACATTTATTTTCAACCTATGCAGATATCCCAAGAAACATTCTAAAGTATTTTGGAAGATGGTGTATTTCTCTGGCTTCTTTCCATTATGTGGCACATGAGTAAAGCCAATGTTGATTCATTAAAGTCATGATATCAGTGTCTTTGATGCTAAGTAATATAGAGGTACACTGTTTCTTTCATGTCTTTCTCATGAACTTACTAAAAGCATATGGCGGGCAGATTTGGAAACTGGTAGATATCCACCAGTTCCTAACACAAGATGCTGGGTGAGCTGTTTATACTGTTTGGAATATTTAATGATTAATAGATTGGCCCTAGTTGGCATTGTGCTCTTTCTTCTTCTTTGTTATTGACCCTGTTTTGGTATTAGCCATTGAGTCTCAATTGGTGACCTGGGCATCCATATGAATCAAGTAAATTAATAACAAAGTATATCTCCAGACCATCACTTTTCAGTTCTTGTGGGAATGCTGTTCTTCGATTAGTAAACTACCTGGTGTTTCTCACAGTAATTTTTTCTTGACGACTTGCAGGATTTAAAAGTCCTAACAGCTGCCTAAAGTTATCAAGTCCTAATTTCAGCTCTGAATTATTTTTTAGGTCTCTTATAGTTTATTATTAGAGCCTGAATGTGGCCTTGGTATAGACCAAAATAAACTATACTTTCTCTTTTTCTGATCTGTTTTGGTAAGGTTATTTTCACTGAGGTTTCACATTTCTGTTACAGGAAATTGGTTTGGACTAAAGACTAGAGAGCCATTATTAGAGTGCATTTTTCCTCCTCAAAACATGGGGAGCTGCTGCTTTTTTTCCACAGTCTTATGAGTCATGAACGCCTGGCTGTTTAGTTTTAAAATCTGTCCTGTAAGAAGCATTGCCTTCTCTGAAAGAGTATCTGTCTTTTTATTAATCTAGTTGTGAGAGAGACTATGAAGTCAATTCCATTTATAACTAGTAGTATAGAATTATGGTTAGTTTGAATGGTTAAGATCATTAGTTATTACTTAATAGTTGTATCATGTATGCCTTCCTTCCTTCCTTCCTTCCTTCCTTCCTTCCTTCCTTCCTTCCTTCCTTCCTTCCTTCCTTCCTTCCTTATTTAATAGTTCCTTCCTTCCTTATGTCATAGTTACATATGTCAGGATTTACACTAAGCATTAGTAAATATTGTAAATTAACATGCTGAGATGGACTGGAATCACTTAACTAAATAAAAATCACCAAATATGAATTACACAATCTAAACATTGAAGTACAATATTGTAAAAGGAAATAATTATGTATGTGATACCTATAAGTGTTATTGTCAAGCAATCCAAATTCTATGTCTTCCTGATATTGCACCTGAAGTGCCACTAATAATCGATACCCTAATCAACAATTGTTTCCATATTTTTGCATTTCTTTTTGGTAGGATTATACTGTATTCCGTTCCCGTTCCTTGTTTTTAATATTACTCTCTCTTGGGGTAGCTACATCAATAACCCAAACATGGTTCTTTTCAGGGACAGTAATGCCTGGTGTACTATGTGCCAAGTATTGATCAATCTAAATTTTAAAATCCCATACAAATTTTGTTCTGTCATTTTCAGTCACTCTGTGATTTCATGTTTCCAATTAAATAATACTTTTACATAAATATCAGAGTAATATATTTCCAACATCCTCATGCATTATTTTCCTTCAGAACTGTCCTATTTGTGTCTCTCCCCCCGTATTTTGCTATATAGTCTGGAAGAGGCTTATAGTAGTTGGAACTAGTGTTACATTTTAATTTGACTCTCCTATATTGCCAGTATCCATACACCCACTTTTAATATCTACTGCTTCTCAACTGACATTTTTTAACTTGGATTATATATTTAGAACTGCAGCTCTTTTTCATATTATAACAAAGGTAAATGTTATTAAAACTAATGTATTTCCTGGGAAAGCTGAACTGTCAGAGATGGTAAACAAAGAAAAGAGATGAATCTTTTCATTGTAGTGCTGGGGAAAACATAACGTTTCTTGGACCAGAAAAACAAATAATTGAGTACTAGATGAAGTAAAATCAGGCTGCTCTCTGGAAGTACTAATAATGAAGTTAAAGCTTGTATATTTTGGACACATAACAAGATGGCAACTGTCCTGATGAACATGGAGAGAAACTTGATTCATGGAAAAAAATAAGACAATTGAAAAAGAGATTGATAGAAGTCAAGGTAGCTAGATGCTGTCCGTGATGAATATTACATCAGAAAACATCTGATTTAGCATGCAAGGGCAGAAAATGGCTGCTGGGTGAATATAAATACAGTATTTACTATTACAATTAAACATATGTTTCACAGAAGAATATACAAAGTTATGTATAATACTAGAAACCTTTTTCATAATCTGTAAGATATTAGAGAAGACTGGCTATAGGCAAGTTAACAGTTCTGAGGAAACCAACAATTCACCAGTCAGTTAAAACCTGAGTCAAAAACTAGGTTATTTTTCACTCATAAAATTCAGGCTCAAGTCAGAGTATCAAAGTCTATATTCCTGTCTGCTCTTGGAACTCGGGACCAATGCCAAGCTTTGGGAGAACTGAAACCAACCAGCTAAACTTGGTAGGGAAAGACTAGATAGAAAGATCCATTTTGCTCAATGAGATGAATTTGCCATGCTCCTTTTCTCTGTCCCTTGATCTCTGTTTGCTCCCTCTGTTTACAGGTTAGCAGCTTTGGTCTTCAGATCTCAGTTTCATGTAACTTGGTTTGTAGCTGATAGTCATAATCAGATCATTTATCTGTAGACAACATCAATAAAACTTGATAGTTGCTGATATTCTTTTAGCACTAAGATCATTTTAACGAGACCATTTTTAAGGTTCGTATAAGCAACTTTTTAAAATAAATCTCATTCGAATCAATTGCAAAAGCATTTCCTTAAAATATATTTTCCATGTTGGTGTTTGTTCTTTATAGCAGGTTCCATTGCAGTAAATTATAAAAAGCTTGTTGGAGACACTTTCTGTTAATAACTGAAAAGAGTAAGAATTACAACAAGTAAGAATTACAAATGCTTGCTGTAATTAAACACATAAATTATAGAACAGTTTATCAACACACAAATGAATAACTCTATCATATATAAGCCCCTGTAGGTCTTTGGAACTGGAAGAGAAAATCATAGTTTCACAAATTACTTCCAGATGTAGATTTCATAAATGTATAACATCATCTCTATGAATTATTCAAAGTACGTCTGCATCTTGTAAACTGTTTTTAATATTAATTCTATATGAATATCATTCAGTGTTTAAAGTTGCTTTCTATTCATACAAGATTATTTATGACACTTAATGGAGTGTTTTAATTATTCACATCACACCGTGAAGTAAGTGTATGTATGTATGTAGGTAGGTATTCCCATTGTGTATGTACATAGCCTAATAGTACTTTTCTGGGATTTCATGATATGATGCTATTATGATTTGGTTGTCCTCTGCATTGTATTTCCTTCCTACACCGAAGACAGGAAGAAAGTAAGATATTTGGGAAAACACTTTTCCCTGCTCCTTCTTCTTGCTGTTCTTCATAGAAAAGGCTAACAAAGTTGTTATTATTCTTCACAATCATGACTTTATTGTGTCAGAGAGGCAGAGAAAGTTTGTAGATGAGTCTTTGAAATAAATACTCATATAATAGACAGAGAGAGAGAGAGAGAGAGAGAGAGAGATGTTAGTTGCGAAGTTGTGTCCGACCCATTGTGACCCCATGGACAACATTCCTCCAGACCTTCCTGTCCTCTACTATCCGCCAGAGTCCATTTAAGATATATACACCATGTTCAATAATATACTGTTCATAGCATACATTTGTAATCTTGTGTTTAAATGTGAGACAAAAATTTCTACTGAATCAGTATTCAGCATAATGAAAGTAGCAAATCATTGCGCAAAGTACATTAATGATGAACAAATTCCCCAAGAGGCGTACTGGAGCAAGCTTCAGATTACACAAGAAGAATGTGGCTGTTTAGTTTAAAAATGTATCACGGATCATCATCGGATGTAAAAATTCCCTACAAGTGGTAGCCACTGCAGTGGGAGAAGTAAGGAAGCTGGGAGTGTTATGAAAATGACAAACTCTTGAGTGATTAAGTAGTTTGGACCTACAGATAAACTGGTAAGAATGATCATAAAAGCAGCATAAATATCTTCAAATTATTAGCTTCATCATGGAAAAAATAAGTCCTGTCTTATGAACTACTTCCAGTAATTTGATGTTTTAGATGACAATACCTTTATTCTTGTTCTTAAAATTATTGGCTTGGTAGAAATTAGTCTGTTCTGTCTGTGTGGAACCTTTAGGGACAGCCTATTTAGTTTGTGGTCAGTATAGCTAAGTTGAGCAATTCTTTTGGACAACTATTGCACTGAAATAAAACAAGACTGTAGAAACTATGATTATAAAGTTAAAAGATGGAGAACAAGCCAACCACCAGACCATGCAAATATTGGAAGCCAAATGGAACAAAGCCAGCTAACAATGCAAAGCATAAGTTGTTTGAAAAGTGAAATGAGTACTATTCAATAGGACATTTATAAATGGAACTTGTTTTAAAAGACAGAGAGGGAGAACCTAACTAAGTATAGAAGCAAAGTTTTCCTGCCTGGAGTTATTCCACCTTTTCTTGTTATAATAATAAATACAGCGTGCTTAATTTTTTCAATATCTGTATAAACCTTGCAACGTTTTTTTAGCCTCGTGACTTTTTTGGCAGTTAAAAAAAGTAAGAATCCTGTCAAGTGTCTACCTTAAACTTTTATCAGATAACATGTTGAATTAGGAATATTCAATATGCAAATCAAATCTAATGAAATTATGGAGTTGCAAAAAGTGATTTAGAGTTAGACCGCAAAATCCAACAGGAATCCAAACTAAATCATTTCTGGGAGATGGCTGTCCAACCTCACATAGAATAAATCCTACATAAAGGAGCCTACATATTTGATTCTATTTTGTTCTACAGAATACAGGTTATTTATATACAGCTTCTTTTCTATATTGTTAGAGCTCTTTTCGAAAGGGTTAAGTATGGAGTTTAACTACCGTGTTTCCCCGAAAATAAGACCCTGTCTTATATATATATATTTTGCCATCCAAAAAGGCATCCGGTCTTATTTTCGGGGGGTGTAATTCACTGACTAACCTATGAATTAGAGGCATGTGTATGTTGGGTAGACGTGTAAAAATCAAGCTAGGTCTTACTTTCAGGGGAGGTCATATTTTCAGGGAAACAGGGTATTTAACATCACTTGTTAAGAATATTAATAGGACAGATAGGAGACATTTACAAGATCTCCTATCTTGTATTTGGAGATCGTAGGTCCAAATAGGTATTTGTCAACATAGTTAGAAACAATGCCTGTGTTGTATATTTAATTCACAACCATTTTCCTATGATTAAAGATCAAGATATTATCTATTGTGTTATTCCTGAGTAAGGAAATCAGCAGAGGAATTCTTTCAGAAAAAAAGAAACTGCTGATGCAACTCCTACACTTGTAAATTCATACTTGCCATTGATTACTGCAGGTAACATGCAACAGTCAGTGCTGTGATTGTTAAGAGATATGTGATTTTGTCAATAATAGTTAGATACATGCTGTCTTCTTTGACAAATAAATACACTAGAAGACATGGAGAATGTTGTGTGTTTCATCAAAGTTTTTGATATATTCCATTTGACATTCTTATCATGTTAAAATGTAATGTGAATTGCATTAAAATAAAGTGGATCCACAACTGGCTGGCTAAGAGCACTCATAGGGTCAATAATCAAGTTGGATAGCAGTAACCAGTGGGGTCCTGCTGTAGTCTGACTTTGTATTATCCAACACTTTATTAATAGTCTGATAATGGATCTGATGAGTTATTATTATTATTATTTATTTGATTTATATCCCGGCTCTCTTCCCCCAATGGGGAACTCGAGGCGGCGAGTTGCTTATCAAACTTGCAAAATGTATAAAACCAGAATGTCTTGCTATCAACTAGGATGACAGAATTAAATTAGAGTCTAGTCTAGGTAAGTTAGAAATCTGGGGTGAGAGGGAAAGTATCTGCAATAGAGAACAATGTTGCTTATTACATTAAGAGGGAAAAATACAGGCCACGTGTACAAGATGAAACATACATGGCTTGGAAGCAATACATATTTGAAGGAAATGGTGACAACAATATGAATATAAGACAGTAGTGTGAGACCGTTGCTAGAAGGCCTAATATAGTTAGGAAAAGGACTATCAATAATATGTGAAGTCTCTATTTTCTCTGCACCTATTAAACCACATTTGAATTACTGTTTATGATTGTGGGAATCACATTTCCTGAAAATCATTGACAAATTGAAACAAGTTCAGAGGAAACAAGATCAGAGGTGACAAAGATGCAAAATATGGAGAAAAACACTTAAGGAGACATGGTATGAGATACACAAAAGCTGCAGGAACTATTTTCTATTTTCTATGGGTTGGAGTAAGGGACTTGTCCCGTCTAGATCCACAATTCTATGATTCTCTCTACTCTGATACTCTTATTTTCAGTAATGGCCAAGCAGATGCTACAAGGAAGTTCACAAAGGAGCATGAATTCAGTGCTCACTCCCATTGCTTTTCAATGCTTTGTACTTAAGATCATGTTGCCAATATACGTAGAGACAAACTTTTCTCCAGGAGCCATGGATAGTCCTATCCTGCACTAATATCCTTTTAAAGTCAACTTGATGTGGTAGTAAATTGTATCATTTAACTAAAAATGTACCTTTGACAGAGTTTTGCAATTTCTTTAGTCTCCTACTATGTATTTTTCCTTTTCCAGGAGCAGTTGTCTCCAGTGTGTGCGCCTCCCCCCCACACACACACACACACATACAAACACACACAATCCTGTCCTGCAACCAGATTTAAAAAAAAAAAAAAGTCAGGTTACATTACATGGAAGGGAAAAATATCTGTCTTCAGCTACTGGTTGATGATTAAAAACTTTTCTGGCCTGGAGAAGAAATGTTAAGAGTCAGATGGAAAACCCCAGAAAACTATTTTTATTCTTTAAGGAGGAGGTTCCCATACATATATTAAAAGATATCTCTCTATCCCGATTCAAGGGAGTGTAATAAATTTAAAACTTTTTTTTAAGAGAAACTAAATGTTCACCAGTGTTGAAAAATATAATCAGGACACTAAACCCTCTATGCTATCACTGGCCAAGAAGTTCTATTCTTGAAAATGCTAACTTTTTATCTTTCCCTCCCACTCACTGTTTCACAAATTTTATTCTTACAAAAGTACTGTTAATTTAAAAAGCAGTTTGAGGATTAGTATGATTTTGCTGATACATGCAAAAATGTTTTTATATTTCTTCATATATTAAATACCTGACAGTTTTTTTCAAAATAAGTCAATAATGTCTTAGTATTAATTAATGCTTTCAACCTTAATTATGTACTCAAATATTGCAATATTTGTTTACATAAAATAAAGTAGTTTTAACAAAGATTTTCAAGACTTAAATAGAAGGTTAAATAGAATAATATATTACATGGAAACTATGTTTCTTTCTATTAAAAATATAGTCACTCCTCATTCCAAGCAATAGCTTGGAAATACAGTGATTAAAAAAGATCATTTTTTCACAACTGCCTGAGAAAAGTTTATCTAAAACAACAGCAACAACCAGCTGCATCTCTTTGTCTCTCTCCCTCTCTCTCTCCCTCCCTCCCTCCCTCTCCAACCATTTTGTTTAGTGACCATTTTAAT
>JANHGC010003004.1:40313-52053 GCA_027560395.1 Boaedon fuliginosus | reverse complement strand
CAGAAGTCCCCAGCCAGCAACGCTGGGGAATTCTGGGAGTTGAAATCCACTCATCTTAAAATGGCTGACGTTGGGAAACACTGGTCTAGCTACTCCATTCACCTGATGAATTGAGCGGCAGCTCACAAAGTTCTGGGCCTTTTAATTAAATATGTTAGTTTGCAAGTACTACCAGACTTGAAATGTCTTGCTATTATGGACCAACACAACTCTCGTTCTATAATATATGAACATGGGTATCTTTGGCAGTGCAATTTCTTTTCTGCCCTACGATATATGGTAAATTTCTGTAATGCTATTGTCAGAGAAACTCTCCCAGGGAAGATGAGAATAACTCTTGGTTCCAGGGAACTGTGTTTCCCTGCAGTGGCTCCCATGCTTTTCTCAGGATTTTCGCATTTCCCCCCCAAACCTAGAAAGCACTGAGTCGTAATCATTGCAGTAGCTTTTTCATGACTTCTGGTACATTCCTGCCTCCCTGTCCAGTATGGAAAGGGCAAGTAGATGCCTCATAACATATGTTAAGTAAATAATATTAATTAGAATAGCTCCTGTTTTCTTGTTTCTGTTGACTTCTATTCAGATAAGTATACTAATCATCTTAAATCTTTTAATTGTTAGGCAACATGAGCATGTCCAATAGTCATAAGACGTTATTTTGAACATTCAGGGTTTTTTTTAATAAAAGTTGTGAACGTTCATAAAAAGAAGAGCCAAATACTTAGCCTGTATTTATAGTGGAGATATTAATGCTTTTTATAGAAAGAGTTCATTTTACAGCAGTGTAACATAATCCCATTTGGGAAACACACTGGAGATATTTTATGCTCTCTCTATTCGATTTACAAATGATAGTTTCTCATATTATCACTCACTCTTGGATTAGTATTTCTTTGGTCTCTGTTGATTCCATAAAATGAATATCATTGCATTTGTATAATAGCTTTAAAAGATCAAAGAAAGTTCCATTTGGGGAGGCAGGGTGAGAACCAAAGCAAGCTGTTTCACTTGTAAGGAACTGAAAACTGTTAAGTTCACATCATCTCTATAATTATATGGCATATGTGATAATCTCACATGTGTTGCTAAAGAAATCTTTTGGGCTGTTTGATCCTTTGGATATCAATTCCTTTAATTCTTTTGATGAGTTCTTTTGAAATATCTTGCTTGCATCCACCTTGAAAATATGATTTAAACATCTCATTTACTGTGTTTACCCTGATACAACAAACTTTGTTATGTGGTATATTAATTCATCTTCCTAGTTTACTTCAAAATCATAGCCTTTGACATGAATAGAACATTCTTCAAAAGACAAGTAGGTAACTTGGGCTCAAGGTATTTATCTGCTGTTAAGAGTTACAGTCCAATTGTAGACACGTTTATGGTGAATTTAGTTACAGCTATAAATTGATGTGTAGAATTGATAGCTTTAATTCCATACAATGATGAAAATTAAGAACTCAGTCTAAGAGTCCTTCTCTGATTAGTTTATAGAGCAATACATGAATTAATTCTCATGTACTATGAGAAATCTATTTGTCTTTTGAGAAATATTGCAAACTTTCCAAATCCCCCAAGAATAATATTTGAAGGGAATATTTCCCTCAAATAGTGTACCAACATAATATAATGTTCCACAAGTTTATTCACACCATGTGGGTGTTTATTGGGTACTTATGAAATCCTTTGTAAGTTTATACAGCTTCCTTAAAAAAAATAGAACTGAGTAATAAAAATGCCCTCCTTCCTCTAGCAGGACATAACTATCTTCTTACTAATCCTTCCTACAGAAAAGCAACCAAGTGCTAAATCCATTCTGTTTAAATGCAGTATATAGACTGGTGAATTTATGTGCTTTCTAAATAAAATATTGGTCAATTGGTGATTACCGTCAGTTCTTCTTATGTTTAGTTTGACCATAGGTAGTATAAAGCAGGTTTTTCCCCTCTTCTAGTTGTGTTGGTGATGTGCGTGATATTTACCCATGCTTGTGTTTACTGAAGAACCAGGTTCTAAATTTTAACTGGAAGCCTGAGCATGGAAGATTCTGGCTAAGTGGAAGCACTTGTAAAGAGGACTTATGAAGTCATCTCCAGAGCAGCTGCTGATTGCAAGAGTTATATTCAGGGAGCTGTTGATTTTCCATCGTGGGTAGAATCACTGCTTCCTGATAAGTAAGCAGAGACTGAGCAGAAGGCAGACAGATTCTAGAGAGCAAGTGAATTTAGCAAGCAAATTTGCGACTGTAGGTAGGGGAGAATCACTAACAAATTTTCCTGAGCAGGTGATATATATTTGGGTAACCAGAGATCCTGAGAAAGAAAGAATAAGAAATAAAAGACTGTCTATGAAAATGAATGGACAGGAACCAGTGTTTGTGATTTTCAGTGCTTATGGAATGTTTGTGTTTCTGCCTAAAAAGATCTTGCATGCATTTGCAAAAAATCAGAGTTGTGGTAGGTTTTATGGCACTTTTCAGCTTATGGCAGATGGCAAACACTTATCAAAGTCTTAACTGTGAAATGAAACATTGTAGTAGGAACCGTCATGGAAAAATAGTTGTCCTTAAAATAAACAAAGAAACAAGTCAAATGGACACAAACGGAGGCCCGAAGTAAGATGTTGTATACCACTAGACCTCAGAAACAAGCTTTAGTGTAGAAAAAAAAACCATAATTGAACTGCAAGTGGTAAATCCCTGAAAGGTTAGGGTTAGGGTCTCATCAAGTCTGCTAACAACTATCTGTCGTGTGAGAACAGTTCATTCTGCAAAGAACTGCTACAAGGTCTTATAAAGAAAACATTCAGCTTCCATTAAATGTGAATGCTTTTCACATCTGTAAGGCTCCAATTTGTAAGCAAATACGGCCTATACCTGCAAATATTATTTTACAGATAAGAACAATTAATGGAAACTATACCTTTTAGGAATTGTTACAAATTATGCAAGGGGGACCCTGAAAGTATTAGACATGGACATAAAAACAGATTTTATGATTGGATTACTTCCATGGAAGTGAGATAAAAGAAAGAGTATTACCAGTAATACCAAAGAGTTGAGTTTGGTTTGGTTTGGTTTGGTTTGGTTTGGTTTGGTTTGGTTTGGTTTGGTTTGGTTTGGTTTGGTTTGGTTTGGTCTAGTCTGGATTGGATTGGATTGAATTGGATTGGATTGGATTGGATTGTAAAATCAACTTATGTTTAAAAAAAACTTTATTTTCTACTTATTGTGGTTGACATGTATGAAAAATACTGTGAATGGGAATGGGTAAAAGAGAACTCACTGGACACCATTTGTATGATAATAGTTATAAAACAGGCATCAGCATACAGAGAAAGAAGGGGAAAGGAGGAGAGAAAGTCTTGAAGATGATGATAAAAGCAGGTGGGAAGATAACTTGCCATTAATCAATTCCTGTTGAAAGCCAAGTTGAGGAAAAGACAAGTGTGAATGCCTGATCTGGGTCTTGCTGTTTATTCAGTGTCTAGAGAATAATGACAAGTTTTCCTGTTCCCATTTTCTTAATTCTTCAGACTTTATTTTGATGAAAGAATGCATTCTTCCTTCCCTATCAGAATTTATTGTTAAAAGATGGATTTGCTGCTTCATCCTTTTCTGAATTCAAATGTTAAACTAATTTCCACCAGCTTCTATATATTAAGAAATTAAAGTTAAGCAATTGAAGTTAGATCTTGATACTGAGTTTTTGAAATGTCAGTAAGAAAATAAGATGAAGGAATTTGTTTTTCAGAGCTTCTAGTTTTACACTCATAACTATTTACCTTTTCAATGTTGTACTTGTTAGATCCAAATTTTAACAATATAAGAACTACAGCAGCTATTTCTCTGTTGTTCAGCATAAGAGAAATAGATTTTAGGTTAATTGTTCACTGTTTCTTTTTAGTATTGAGAACTTTGGCCATAATTGTTCCATCTTTTAATCCCCCCCCCCAAATTTGCTTCATCAGTTGAAATCAGTGTAAATTTTTAATTCAGCTTTTATTGTTTTTATAAATAACTCAAGGTGGCAAACATGTCTAATATTCAATCCTCTTCCTATTGTCCCTGAAACAATAATCCTGTGAGGTGAGCTATGTTGAGAGAGAGCGACTGGCCCAAAGTCACATAACCTGCTTTCATTCCTAAGGCAGGACTAGAACTCAGAGTTTCTTGGTTTCTACCCTGGTACCTTAACTACTAGATCAAATGTAACATATTGTATCAACCATTATAGAAATTATATTAGATATTTATTAGGGGTATTTGATTAGTTATCCCTGCTTCCTACAAGATAGCTGCTACAAAATATTTATGGAAAAAATATTTCATAAATAATGTCATTTTGTAATGTACTTTTTCTGAGAGCTGTTACAAAATTGCCTTCCTTTGTTCCTTTAGGTCCTTGTTTGCTTGTGTGTTTCCTTTTTAATAATTCTTTCAGGTGCTTTTCAACCAAAAGGAGGTGAAAAGTAGCATTGTTCCACATTTAAAAAGTCCATTGACTTACAATTATTTTATAGCACTGGATAAATAAAAACTGAGGTGGAAAGGGGTCCCCCCCCCCATTCCTTTGTGTAAAAAAAGTACTTAACATTTCACAAACTTGGGGAGGAGGGAAATCTTTGAGAGAGGAGATGTGTGTTTCTGAAGTGGAAAGATAACCCTCCTCCCCACTTCAATATGTTAAAAACAGACACAGATCTGAGATATAAATACAGTGGATGCAAATCTAATTCCCTTGGGCTTGGCTTAACATCCTATACATAGGATGGAAGGCTGGGGCCTCCTCTTACCACATTCTCTGGGTCTCCTCTTTGTTCCATATCTTCCTTTGGAAGTACGGCGTCTAGAGGATTCAATCCTTTCTCTCTCAGAGCTAGGCAGGTTTCAAAAGAAATAAACAGAAGCGCAGTTTATTTTTTTCAAAAAAGGTAAAAAGTACTTGCTTTTGACTTTAAATATCCAAATGATAAACAATCATTGTTGAAGTAAATAAAATACAGAGCCGCCTCGTCTATTATACAGCTAGCAAATTAAGATTTTAAAGAACTTGAAAGAAAACCCAAAGCTCCAGAGATCAGTGTATGATTGATATATGTTTTTATTTTCCCATGACTACATTTGAATTGATATTATAAAGTGTAATATAACTGCATATATAGTAAAAGACTGTGGTATAATTTCATCATTTACAAATAGAATAGATTTAACCAATTTTAGATTATCGTAACCACGCTCTAGAGTGTGATACTGTGTTTTTACGGGTAGAGATCCAGAATTGAGAGGAACTTCATTGTTGCAGAAAGGGAACAGAATTCTAGTTTATGCTCATTCTGAACTATTACTGTGTGGCTTGTCCTAGACAGATCTGAAGCGTCTTTACAAAGATATAGATGTAGTTTTTACAAGAAAGAACAGTACCATTCAACTCTTTCTCACCTCAAGCCTGAAAAATCATCCTGTATAAAATTTCAATTTTTCTATTATTTTAAAACAAAATGTGTACTAACGATTTATATGATTGCTGATTTTGCTATATAAAAATCCAACCCAATGCTCTAAAAAGAAAAAGGAAATGTTTATTTAAGTCCAATCTTTGAAACATAAATATTATGGCATAAACACATGTGATGAAATATAAAGATGTTAATACATGTGAGGTAGTAGGTAAATGATTCATTTTGATTTATTTCTTTTAAAAAAACATTTGAGTTTGGGGTGAATATTGGTTTTTTTTATTACAATATAGTCCAAAGTGATACCTTGGTGTAACAGGTAGGTTTTTATTTTATAAAATGTATAGTTTTGGCAATAAGGTTTTGGAAATAATTCCTGCAAAACCAGGACATACGTTTATAATTTATGTTGTTAACAATTATACCATATGAGTAACAACAAGCAAAGTTAAATTAATGAGTGGAAATTTTCTTTTTTTCTTACAGATTTGGGATATAAGCGATGATGAAACCCTCTGAAAATCTAACAAGTGAAGTAAAACACGACCAACAAGCCGACTTATTTTAGGTCCGGTGGATGTATTTTTATCTGTCATTTAATGATATCTTCTTTAAATTCAAACATGTTCAGTCTACATCTTTGATCAAGTTGGGACCCTGTGACAGTCTCAAAGCAAGTGTACTGTGGTTGGTCCTCTTTTTATTGTGTTCTTGATGCACATACAGTTAGTTGTAAGACAGTTCAAATTAAAATTATTTCTTGTTTCTAAATATAGCTTATATTTAATTTCTTTTCTTTAATACATATCTTTGCATCTCTCCCCCAGCAGCCCCCTATTAGAATGTTTCTTTTAAGTAAATTTGAAAAATATTTTACAGTGTTTTAGGGACACTTGTCATTATTGTGTGTGACTGAAAACCATAAAAACTAACCTACATAAAGAGACTAAATAAAACAAAGAAGGCCAGATGTTTTGGGATACAAAAAGACACTGGGTCTTTTTGTCTTGATTACTGTCTGTACAAGGGACAGGTAGGAGTTCTATTTTCTGGCCTCAACTCATCCACGCCTCTCTCAAAAATCAGGGACTCTGAATGAAATAAGCTGCAACCTGGACAAGCAAGTACATTCCATTAACTTTATTGCACGAACAGCAATTTAGATAGAAGCTGTCAAACTATTTCATAGACCTACCTTTTCCCTTTTTGCAAATGATTAGTAGTATATATCCCTGTAAAACAGGGAAATAAAATTGTAACTCACGTTAAAAGTGTTGTACTGAATAACAATTGAGCAATAGTTCTGAATAATTCATGTAACAAATATGATATTTGTCTGAATACAATGACAAATCTGTTTTTGCTTGAAGACACAAAATGTTAGCATGTAGAAACTCTGAGCATTGTTAGCTTCATTGGGTTTAGAACAAAGCCTTCCTTTTTACCCATTTATTTATAAGCAGCAATGCAATGCAATGCAATGCAAACTGTCTTTTTTTTTTTCATTTTAGGAAATACTATACTGGTCTCTATCCAGAGCAGTAGCTCCATATTCTACTAGCATCTGTTGACTTAGCTTTCCTCCAAAAGGAACTCCCAGTGACATAAAACCCAAACAAGGAGACCAAATATTTCATATTCTTCAATCTTGTATCACTTTCCCTTCTATAAATTATCACAAATTTGCAAAGAGGTTGAGAATATCCAATTCATGATATATATATATATATTTAATTTTAATGGTGCGAGTTGGTCATTCAAATCTGTTACTCAGTTTATAATTTTCACTGTTTACATTTATAATTACTTTGCTGATGCAGCATTTAGAAAGGAGCTTAGCTCCTGTACAATATTTCCAGTATTGTTGTTCACTGGCTAAATTTCTTGATCATTTAAATCTAGATTTGAAAAAGGCATGATTTTAAAGAAAGCTCTGTTTATATAGTTAACCATTCTAGTAACATAAACATTAATTGCTATTTTTCAATTGTAAGTATGAAATGCTTGTATTATGAATTAAATAATTATCTAGTGATTTTTCAGGCTCATTTTACTAAAAAAAAAATCCTACTGGGGAAAATCAGGACTTTACCGCTTTCTATGAGTCATCCCACACAGACGTCATTTGGAGATAGTGAGCAGGAAGCTCTGTTTTGAAATTTTACAGGCTTGATTTGTTGAGAATCAAAACCAGCTTGGTGTCTCCCAGGAATACTATCCAATGAAATGTCTGTCTTGATTCTTGGATTAACAACTTTCAATTTGTCAACTCTTCTTTTTCCCACAGAGGGAAACCTATATAAGACATTTTAAGCACAAGGTAATACGATGTTTCCTTGCTTAGCAGTTCGAGTAACTTAAGAATTGTATAAGACTGAACTTTGCTTCCTGTCCAGATGCTTCCCAGATGTCTATGTTGTGCAGAAATGCTTCAGTTTGACTTAGAAGATCTGTTCTTCAATTTTATTGTCCCCCCCGCCTCTCTTGTGACAAAACAGAATGGCTTATTTGCTTCCAAACTTTTCCTTTTGTAAAATGTTGTAAGCACTTTAATTGAAAGGGACATAATGAAAGCTTTTAGTCAAATGAGTGAAATGTACATTAAAAGAACTTCCAAGCACTTTTTCTCACAGCTCTGTATCCATGGAGAGGGGGTATCTGGTACTGCCCACACAGTCGCTTCCAGAGGGGAAGAGCTTTGGATAATGGGTATGGACTTTTAAATTATTGGGCTTTTTTATTATTTTGTTTTAATTTTGGGCTGGCATGGCTTCCCCAAATAAAGGACAAAAATCCTGAAAAATAAACACTGTGTTGCACCCCTTAGAACTAGAACTTGATGTAAGCAAAAGAAAATGATACTGGCTTTATTTAAAAGCATGAGAAAAACATAAATGTGCTAACTATTCATAAAGCCTTCATTCTGCCAATGACAACCATTCAAGTATTAATATGGAGCTTAATAGACCAGACAGGGTAGTCTTTGGTCTGTCTGAAGGGAACATATTCTTTAGTTGAACATGAATTCTTGTAATTACAAGAACATGTCTCTGTAGTTCTTTTGGCAACAGGACAGGAGTGCTTTGCTGTTGCATTTTTCTGGATTTATTATTTGACTTTTCAGTCTAGGCTACAAAATTAGCCCTAAGGTTTCCTAGATATTTCTTCTTTAAATATTAGCTAGATCTGATTCCTGGTTTTTTTTTAATAGATCAGCCAAGATTAGCTACTTGATGCCATCTGTTTGGTCCATCTGCTTCCATGCTAAATAGTGACCTGTTTGATTCTACTTGGTCCAGCATAGCTAACTATGGACAGTTTTGCTTTAAGTAGATAAATGGACTCTAATATCATATTTTCATATAGTAATTATTGCTCATGACTTTTTTATCTGAGAAAACTAGCTTAGATATGTATGTATGTATGTATGTATGTATGTATGTATGTATGTATGTATGTATACAGTACATGTATCCATGTGATATATAAAAGTGTGCTTTTTATTACTGCTATATAGATTTGTTGTACAAAGGCTTTTCACGGCTTGTTTCCTTATCCAACCAGGTGATAAGATGGAATAGCTCTGGATTTGGGTTCTTTGAATTGTCATCTTTGGTCTTGGATGAGGTGCCACTGCTTTAGGCATACCCAGTGCATAATCTGGGCATTCTCCTGGACTCAACCACTTGTGTTCAAGGAGCAGGTGGCAGCCGTGGCCAGGAGGGCCTTTGCACAACTGCAACATGTGAGCCATTTATACCCTTTCCTGGATCAACAGTCCCTACTCACAGTCACGCCTGCCCTAGTCACCCCCTATCGTGACTATTTCAATGTGCACTACATGGGGCTGTCCTTGAAAAGTATCCAGACGCTTCACTTGGTTCACAATGTAGCTGTCAACTGATTTTGTGCAGGCCTAGGTGTGCACATGTGTCACCTCTCCTGCATGACCTGCATTGGCTGCCAATTTGCTTCTGAGTCCAATTCAAGGTGCTGGTTGTCATCTTTAAAGTCCTGCATATCTTGGGACTAGATTATTTGAAGGATTGTCTTCTCCAAGTTACTTTTACTTAACCTATCAGAGCAGGGATGCAAGGAATGCTGAGGTCCTCCTAAGGAGGTACATTAATGGAACCAAGAAGAAGGGCCTTCGCTGCGGTGGCTGCTTTCCTGTGGAACATCATCCCCACAGAAATATCATTGGCCTTGACTTTGACACTTTCACATTATCTCTTTCACAAGACCTGGTTTACCTTTGGGCCTGGGGAAACTCACAGTGAGATGGAGCCCATCAAATAGCTGATTGTTTGATTGATTGATTGATTGTTGTCAGAGGAGTGGGGGCCATTGTTTTTATATGAGATTGTTACCTTTGTAAGCTGTCTGGAGTCACTGAAAGTGAGTTGGGCAACCATATAAATTTTCATAGAGTTAGATTAGATTAGAGAGGAAGAGCGAGAGAATATTGGCAGATAACTTCAAATCAAGAAAAAGCAATCCAAAGAAAATTACATTAGAGACTTTACAACTTTTCCCGTGATATATTCTAGCATTAAGACCAGATCAAGCCTTAAATTAGCTTTAAGATTTAATTTTAAGGATTAAGATTAACAGAATCTTCTAGCCTTTCACAGGATATATTTGTAAGTAAAGCAAATTTTAGCTCCCAAATCAGCTTCATACCTATAGCAGATTTCAAGACCTAATTCAGGAGAGCTTTAACTTTAGCCTGTTTTAATGCCTTCTCCTCAACCGTCTTGGAAGGTAAACATAAGAGAATTACTTTATAAACATGATACTTTCTCTGTGACAAACTGGAACAGAAACTAGTGCCCTGTTTCTGTTTTCAGTTTTATTGTCAGTGTTCCAACCAAACTCTCCATCCCGAATTCAGTACTTGTAGACAAAGTCCATCCAAGTAAGAATTTATTAGAGAAGTCATGTTGGCACATCTGGGGGAAAAACTGAATCTGAATTCCCGCGTTTCCCCCCCCCCCTCTACACTAAAACTCACACCCTGGCTGTATTGATGACCCTCAAGTCACACTCTCCAATCCACCTCAATCTGAACTCCCGCCAAGTCCAGTCACTCCCCTCTAAACTCCAGCAATTCGGCCTTGAGCTCTAGCAAAAGAATGTTGTTGTGGCTTTCCTCCCTTTTCACTCCTCTGCCGTTCCCACAATGTGCCCATCCCCTGCTGTGGCAGCTCTAAATCTGAATCAAGATGGATCCGGGGATGGCATTTATAGGAACACTTTTCACTAGTTGATTACTCTTTTAATTACATTCTCAGGACAGTCTGTTAGATGATTAAGAGACATGTCGCTTTAAAAATAGCAAGCTTTTGTTTCATTATGTGTAAATTCCACCTTTATTTAATATTTATACTTATTTTTAATGTTATCTTATTCTATATTTGCTGGTCTGTAACCACGATAAAGATTTGGTAATGATTATGAACCAGAATGGGTCTGGGTCCACCAATTCAGGAGGTTAAAGCCAGCTCATTTTCTTTACAAAGTAACTTCCTTGCTCTGGTAAGTTGTGATTTGGTGCTCAAGTTATACCAACTGTATTTCACAAGTGATACGGTTTCTATCAGAAGCATCCCAATGTTACAGAGCCGAGTGCAGCACCATCCAGAACAGATTGTCCTCAACTTCTCTGGGCAAATGAACTTCTGCTAACATCAACTCTGCCTTATCTGGACCTAAAGTTCAGTCCTCATCCAATCCATTTTCATAACCACATTCATTGGGGAACTCAAGATGGCATAGTAGCACATATTCCTCCTATTTTTATACAAATCAACAATATCTGTAATGTTGTTGGACTAACAGTAGCCCAAAGTCATCCAATGAACTGGGGCTGACGTACTTGAAGCTGAGCTTCTTTATTCCTAGTCCATAGTGAAACTCTAGTGTAAGTATTTCATGGATGTTTGTTAAAAAAACATTACTCTAGATGTATATTTTGTACCCATTGAGGTATCAAATAATAAAATCCAAGCCAAATGGCAGGTCTTTGCAAGTAGAAAGAGCTAATATAAGAAGGCATAATTGGAGTGGCAATCTAATTTATTTTCCCTTCCTGGCATCCCAATGCTTTACTTGAGATTGTATATCCTCGCATCAACTTAGCTCAATTTTAGTTCTGTTTTTTATTTATTATTATTATTATTATTTATTTATTACATTTTTACGCCGCCCAATTCCTGAAGGACTCTGGGCGGCTTACAACATGGATAGCAATAGCACTCAGATGTTATATACTGCTTAT